>JBBBDQ010000807.1:2740000-2860000 GCA_037127315.1 Ascarosepion bandense | reverse complement strand
GGATAGTTCGATTAAATCCTAAAAGACGAAATGCGTCACACAAAATATTTTTCCACTTTGTCATTGATTTTACTAACATTGTTCTGATATATAATCTATCTATCTATCTATCTATCTATCTATCTATCTATCTATATATATATATATATATATATATATATATATATATATCTTTCGACATCATATATATATGTGTATGTGTGAGTGTTTGGTTATTTACGGACTAGGATATGAGCATATATCCATGATTTCTTATAAAGACAGCTGGAAAAAATGAATCAAAGGTATTTTTCGATCAGGTATAATAAAAAAAAGTTTATCCTGTTTTCAGTACGTAAAGAAACTATAAATGCTTACTCTCTACCATACATACTCTGGAACACTGAGCTATGCCAATTTTTCTTCGACTATTCTTTGATCGTGTTTTTTTTTTTTTATGTATGTACATATTTTATGCACGTGTTTCCCGAAAGTCGGCAAACCAAAAAGGAAACTCACACTTCTTTCTTTTTCCACAAAAGCAAAATTAAAATAAACACACACACACACACACACACACACACACACACACACACACACACACACACATTTAAAAATAATAATAATAATAAACCAAATAAACGTATATTGTCAAACCCTGTGACTATATTTCTTAAAATTGTTTCAATTGATACAAAATGAAAATAAACACAGAACACGTGTAAGTTGCCAGCTTTTCATTCGGATGCAAGCACGCATCAGTTAGTTAGTTAAGTGCCATACGTGATACGCGTTTGGGCGATCATGTCTCTTTCAACACATGACTGACTGGGCAGAAAATTATCCCGCAGTAGGTTGGCATTACTTTCTGCCGACTAGGACTATAGAGCACTATCTATCCTGTTATTTAACCCACAGCTGGAGTGGGAATGTAAGGATTAATACGTTTTTCAAGGGTATTTGCGCGTAAGTGAATGCAAAGAATTCAACTGGAATTCGCATGCACGCATATATCTCATATACTCAAGCATTTGAAGACTTGTATGTTGGGACACTTTTGATATAAACGGTATATAAGAAAATATGCCTTCTTCTGTGTTTCTAAATGGCATATTAACGTAGCTGGCTTATCTTCATTGGTTAGTCTTTTTTATTAATGGGAAATGCGATGTTAATCAAATACTTATTTCTTAACAGAATATCGCATCAGTGTTATTTCTGTTCGTTTGTTATAAAATTAGACGGTGTACAGTTCCCTATAGTAACAGATGGTTCAGTTAAAAATTTATTTTATAATATATAAACAATATTATTATTTTGTAATATAAAACAATATAAATTTATATATTTATCCATCAGTCAACCTGATCTCCTCTTTTTAGTAACAATGTATCCTGGATGCCAATTATTGATATCAATAAAGAAACATGCTACGTCTTGTCCTAACAAGGAAATATCTTACCAGCAAGTAAGAAATATTAAGTTAATGATTCATTGTATTTTCTTTCCTTGGCTAAGAGAGAACTGACTGGATTTTTTACTAAAATTTTAATGATTTGAAAACTTGAATTCGTTCTTACAAAAGAGTTATTTGTATAAATAAATTAAGTTCTTAGCCTATATACCATTTCCCTTCAGAATGTAAGCGATCATGGCTCTCCACCTTTATTTCGACCACTTTATTTCGACCTCGTTCCATGTTTCATGTATTTTCTGAAACTGAGATATTCAGAAAAGGCATGATACCTGGAACGATATTGAACAGGTGAAGAGGCTCATCCCTTGTTTCCTGTTTAGGATGCGGTTTCCGGTTTTCTCTTTTCCAATCTTTTCACTCTTTTTTTTTTTTCCAATTGGAGTAGATACACTAAACTATCGCCCGGTTCACACTCCACCCACATCTATTGAACAGGTGAAGAGGCGCATCCCTTGTTACCTGTTTATGATGTGGTTTCCGGCTTTCTCTTTTCCATTCTTTTTACCCTTACGTAGCCCCCTGCGCATCAGTGGCGTTATCGCCTTGCTTGGGGTGATATGATTAAAAAAAAAAACCTCAATAGACAGAATAAAATAAATTGAAATTCCAATGTGAAAGAATCCGAAATACCGGGTTTATAGCAACAAAGATGAGGTCAACAATCCGAAGGATGTAAATAGTGTAAATAGTTACAGTACTTCATCTTACAATTTACAATGTTTTAAGCGGAAGTTCGTCTTAACAACGCTTTATGCAATATCGTTAAGTTATTGTTATGAGAATTAACTTTCTTGTTCATAGACACGTCTTGAGAGAACGTCTTACAAATTTTCAGTTAGAACGCAATCTGATATGTTTTCACGTCATTATACAAATAAGATGTTTTTGCATGCGTTCCAGCTATTCTTTGATGATTTTACATCATTCTTCTGTATGATAAAAGTTTTCTGTCTGAAATTATTGGATAAGGAGTTACCATTATTTATATTATCTATGTAGATTAATACTGTAAACTTTGTTGCTCTCACAATGTTTAAACTGTTATGCTCTCTGTACTTCATCAGGTGTATGTCAATCCGTGTAACCTACAGGAAATTTCAAAATGAACCCATTATTTAATCTACTGATGTCTAAACTCTTTATTAAATTTATGGGGATAGATTGTTCTCGTTCCACTGCTCACGTTTAGGGGTATCGTGTCTAGTTTTTCTTAATATTGCTCAGTTATTGATCGCCTGTTTTGACAGATTCCAAGAGAATACTGTCCAATCTAGGAATTGAATTCACAATTGCTATATCACCAAATTCATGAACCAACCACTAGGTTAGTAATGATTTAAAACTTCTACCTTGAGATCAAATGATTCTTTCTACATTTTTGCATAAAACTGAGTGTTTTGTTTGCTTTCAGTCACCTGCAATTGAACTTTCTCTTTGAATAAAAAATGCTTCTTGCATCATAACAGATACTCCGACAAATATATATTTGTGACATAGTAATTATTTAATTAGATGAGAGCCTTACAAATTATTTTTCTTACCAATTAATTAAACCTCTGACTTGAAGTAATTTTACTTTAACTTTGGATTTATATTTTTATTATCTTCTTGGCAAGATATAAAAGGTTTGTTTATGGAAATAAATCCTGTTCAGGTTAAATATTCATTTTTCACTAATGAATTCTGAAAATTAGCATCTTAACCTGATTTAAATTTTTTTCCGATAAATCCATTAAACGTTTTTCTTTCTCAACTTTATTTTACATTCAAATAAAAGTGACTATGAATATTCAGGTTTGTGCTCCTATGGTTTAAAAATCAAATCTTTAGTAGAATATATAGAGGGAATTAAAATGCATGAAAGTGTGTTTTTATAGATAGATAGATAGATAGATAGATAGATAGATAGATAGATAGATAGATAGATAGATAGGAACAGTATTAGATATATTGATAAATGAATGTTTATGAACTGAATAAGATAGATAGATAGATAGATAGATAGATAGATAGATAGATAGGAACAGTATTAGATATATTGATAAATGAATGTTTATGAACTGAATAAGATAGATAGATAGATAGATAGATAGATAGATAGATAGATAGATAGATAGATAGATAGATAGACAGATAGATATGAAAAAAATGACATAGACAGATCTGAACAGATTGAGATAGATAGATAGATAGATAGATAGATAGATAGATAGATAGATAGATAGATAGATAACAATAAGTCTCTAGGTATGATTTTAATCTGAAATGTTAAAATGAAGAATTTTCAAGTGATATATATATATATATATATATATATATATATGTGTGTGTGTGTGTGTGTGTGTGTGTGTGTGTGTGTGTGTGTATTTGTGAATATATATATATATATATAAAATGTGAATAAATCGACCAAAATTAAAAGCTGTAAACAGAAAGGAACAGGGAACCTTCACTTCTCTTAACAGCAAAATCGCCTTAAAATAAAATGGTTGTTTATGTGCCGCGTAAATAACTGGTATCATTGTGGCCAAACATTGAAGTTACAAGTTCAATAATACTTTTGAATGTCAATATCAAAAGTTGGAAAGAATATGGTTCTATGCTTTCACAGGTGGGTTTAAGAATCTGCAAGGCGAACTTCGCGTTTGGTGCCTACGCCCAACAAAAAGAGAAAACACTGAACGTTTTTGAAAATTAGCGTCAATATGACAGGCGGCGAAAACTTCGTAATTTCGGTATTAAACAACCCATAAAGGTTTATATGCGACTAAACAAAATCAATCAACACAGAGTCACGCACGCACGCGTTTGCATAAGTTTTTTTTTTCGACAGTAAGAATACTGGCAAACATATTTTATTCATATGGAAATGTTCTATCTATTCATTTTTTATTAAATCTTTAAATTCCATATTTGCATAGAACTATTTGGTAGGATGTGATGTGATTCTTAGTGAAAGGGTCACCCTTTTATTTCAACATGCTCTTTAAGGCTGTAATCCCATATATTTTCCGCGTTCTCTTGTATCCCATCAAGAAATTTATTTTTCTATCTTTGTGGTTATGTCTCTGTTTTCTATATCCGCTGCCTTGCTGCTTTTAGTTCAGCTACAACCTACATGATTCATTGGGTTTTAATGGCTCTTTTCTTGGTTTAGGTGATGAGAGTTCTTGTTTCGTACAAGCGTCTTGTTACTGTCGATTTTTATGTAGACATATATGTTCAGAGCCAGTGCACTTAAAACCACCAAAAATTACGATAGTACATCGATCGTTCCAATTCTCCGCACCACCACTAATCATGGAATTTTATGCATCTTCTTGTTGCAGTCTGACAAAACATAATCGTGTCAGGAACATTTCTCGAAAGCAGCCCCAGGAGTAAAAGTTACTTGTTTTTCAACGGCCTTCCGTCTCTAACTTGTACTACTTGACTCATCAGACAAGAGTCTCTGGATTCACTTCTCGGCTCTGTTTATGGAGTCAGTGTTAAAATGACAAAAGTTCGAGAAAAGAATCTCAAAGAACTACAAAGTTTTTGCTATACTCTCACGGACAGAGCGATCTTCAAATAATGTTATCTCATTAATACTTGAATTCCTTCCTTTCTATTCCTTTTTCTTCTTTTTATACACACACATATTATATGCACATACACACAGCACATATATATATATATATATATATATATATATATATATATATATATATATATATATATATATATATATATATATATATATATATATATATATATATATATATATATATATATATATATATATATATATATATATATATATATATGTGCGAGTGTGCCTACTTTGGATGAGAGTCTGACTTATATAAATAAATATATAAGAAATTCCGATAAAAACTTTATTTGGTATGTTTTGCTTATGAAACGGCGATATCACAAACATTTTAATTTAAACTAAATCTACATTAACGAGATTTTGGAGAGGATCATTAAAATTTCAATGTGCTGTTCATATATGACCTAGCTATTTTATTTCTTCGTAAATTAGTGTTAAGATAGCCAAGTTATAATTGCAATCCTGTTCGTTGTATTGATTTAATCACAAATACATTTGAGAAAAGTATGAATTTACATCTTATGTTATGGGTCGATTTGTAGAATTTGTATAAGCAAAAATCATAATCTCCAAAAACTTCTGAATATCTAAAAATTATTTTAAATAACGAGGAAAGAGTTATTCGGTAGCAAAAATCAAATTACTCAATCAAAATGAGTAATGAAACAGTTTAGGACACTTAAAACCCTACAGTGAATAAATAAAAATAAAAGCTGTGCTTGAAAATAGTTAAAATTTAATTTCCATAAGGATGAAGGAAAATAAAGCTTTTAACGGTTTAACGTGAACCACATATTTTCTCGTTAAGTGCATTTTCTTGAAATAAAATATTGTTTCGCTAATGCCAATTTTATTGAAATTATGATTTTTTGTAACGAAGGCACTTAATCGACGATGGACATCATAGTTGTTAAATATATATATATATATATATATATATATACATACAAGTATTGTTGGAATAATATTCCTTGTCCAAAGAAACACTATTTTTAAAAAAGTGCTCAATACAAAAGTAGAGCTAATAATATTATTTATTCATAAATTATAACATGGATATGTTACAATATCACTACAAAAGTAGCCATTTTGTCTCAACACTTTTATCACATCACTTGACAAGACACAAAAGTGTTGAAACAAAATGGCTACTTTTGTAGTGATATTGTAACATATCCATGTTATAATTCATGAATAAATAATAATAATAATAATAATAATAATAATATATATATATATATATATATATATATATATATATATATATATTCATCCGCAGACAGATCTGTTTCGCTGTATCACAGCTCATCAGTACGGTTAGACATCCGATTGCTTTTTAACCCAGGATTGAAACCCGACCGAATTGGCGTCAGTCGGTAATACTACCTCTGGGCTATGGGCACTCGGTAGAAGAAGACAGACTTTTTAGTGCGTATATTATCATTATACATGCCCAACAGCCAGAGTCCTCTAATTCATTATTGAATGAGCGATATAAAACCTGCATAGATATATCGTTCTTTGTAATACTGAGCATTTTCTCAATATTTATAACATTTTGTACACAATATAATACGCTATCTATGTTTACTTCTGTCAATTTTTGTCTACTACTTTCTTTTGCCTATAAAAACAATTACTACTTTTTAGATTATGTCCATTGGATTTGCCTCTCTAGCTGGTAGTGTTTGTTATCAGTAGCGGACTCATAAAGATGTTTACGACACCAAAAGATTAAACACCAGCATAAAACTTATAAAAACAGTGAGGAACAACAATAATGAGAAAATATATTTTAAGGTTCATCTGTAAAAAGTAATAATGTTCGTTTTACATATGTTAGCGATTTTCCGTAAGAGTAAACAAGACTGACGAAATTTGTCGATCTTGTCAGCAATTCATTTAGTTTTAGATACTTTTTCAGTGATGAAATGTGAGTCTCTGATAATAAAAATAATACTTTTTATAGTTTATGAAAAACTTAGTTATGATTTCTACGTTATTTGTTTTATAATGATATTTGAATATATTAAAAGCGACACACACACACACACACACACGCACACACACACATATATATGTAAATATATATATATTCTTCATTTGCAAACAAGTTATTGCGTGACCTAGGTTTCTACCGTGTGGTAGAAACCTAGGTCGTGTAATCACTCAGTTAAGTACCATACGTGAAACACGCTTGGGCGATCATGTCTGGAAAGAGACATGACTGATTGGGCAGAAGATTATCCCGCAGTAGGTTGCCATTGCTTTCTGTGGTAGACTGGTTGCCAGCCCAGGCTATAGAACCCAATCTGTCCTGTTATTTAACCCATAACTGGAAGGAAGAGACGGATTAATACCTTTCCCAAGGGTATTTGCGCGTAAGTGAATGCAATGAATTCAACTGGAATTCGAACTCAGCACCCCGATTTCTCGTTCCGAGTCGATATCTTTCACAAATGAAGAATATTCAAAAGTTCTACAATATAATTGTATTGAACACTTTTTAATACAAATGTGTACTGGTCTAATTTCTTTATGACCAAAACTAAGTAAGTAAACAATCAATCAATCAATCAATCAATCAATCAATATATATATATATATATATATATATATATATATATATATATATAGGATTAATGTAGAGATGATAGTCACTTATCTGAGCAGTGTTATTGCGTTATTTCAGTCATGCCACCTTTGAAGTTTTGTGAAGGCCCCGGAAAAAAACAGCATCTTAAGCACTAAACATCATTGCAAGAAAACTATATATATATATATATATATATATATATATAATTCTTTTGTATGCCATGTCATAGTCAACCATGGCTCTCTACAACTTCTTGTTATTTGTTGCTTTAAGTAACTCTTTACCCTTTTCCATTATTCTCTGCGTTTATGGTCCTTGTTGTGACATTCATTCATTCACACTCGACTAATAGCTGATGTCATCTCTTTTTCACTTCACTTAGATATAGTTTTCTTTTCTCATTGTGTGCTTCAATAATGTCAATTACTTCTCTCTGATTGTAATTTCGTTTTGTTTCTCCCATAGTCTGTTTCTTATCAACCATCGATAGAACTACCTTTTCGCTGCTTCATACATCTTCTATACATCTGAAAAGAGTGCACAATATTCACTTCTGTAAAGAAAGAATGTGCATTGTTATACATTGGATATCGGCTCAGAATGAGAGCCGAGTTCCATATCCAGTTGAATTCTTTGCATTTCCTTGCACACAAATATCCTTAGGAAAAGTATGAATATATCTCTTCTCCCTCCAGCGATGGGTTGAATAGCAGGATAGATTAGGTTTTTGTAGCCTTGGTTGGCAACAAGTCTACTGCAGAAAAATGGCAACCTATGGCGGAAAAATCTTCTGCCTAGTCATTTATAGATCGAAAGAAACATAATTGTTTAAGCGTGTATCACGTATGGCACTTGACTAACTGACTGATAGAATATTAGATATCAAATTGAAGGTCAGCTCTCTTTTTATTTATTTTTAGCTTCTAAAAAATTATTTCCCATCTCCGAGTATTTTACTTAGCTTCTGAAAGGCATATTATTATGCATATTCAGATTTTTATTTCACACTTTCCGTCGTCTGTGGCTAAACTAGCTATATAATTAAATTATTATCGTTGATTTTGCTTGATTTAAGTGTCTCGAATATAGGAATATGTCTTTTACTAACTTATAATAAACTTATTGAGTATGCTACTCAACTTATTAACTTACTAACTTATAATAAACTTATTGAGTATGCTACCTCGAAGAGAATTTCTTGTAGATATTTACAAATCTTTTAAAAGCCTAACATAGTGCCATAACAATATAGAACCCAATAAAATGCATGTGAACGGCTTTCAAACCTAACATCTACAATATGTATACGTGTTGATAATATTCTAATAATACATATTATCATAGATCTTACAATTAATAGCATCTGAGAATAACTTGTAAACTACCTGTGTTTAGACAAAATGTTATAGGCTTTGGTACAGGTGTTCTCAATATATGATAGGTTTAGAAAGAGAAATTCGAATTAGATAAACACTCACAGGCTTAGAAAATACCTCCTTTGTAAAGAGAAATCTCGTTGCTTTTTATTAGCCTAGATTTCACAATAACCCGAAAAATAATTGTAAACTGTTGCAAATATTAATAGATATATATCCAAATTTCACGATATAAACATAAATTGACGAATCATGGAATGTTTCGTTTCATAACATAAGTGATCATCAAACTATATGTGTGTGAGAGTCAATTTAGCAATGAGTTCGATGATTGCAAGTAAGAATAAAAATTAGAATATAGCTAAAAAATATCAAACATATAAACACTAATAATTTTTTACAGCCATGCACTATAAAGTACGATATATTGTTATTTGAATTTAATATCTGAAGGGTGTTCGATGTGGATGTGATAAAACAGAAAGTGATCAAATGAAACTGGATCATGATGATTCGCTACTATCAAGACTGACATAAATGGTAACGTCTTTTATATATAACTGCTTAAATTACTGGCATACTTATAATTAGAGATTTACTTACCTGCCACTATTTACCAACTAAGTTGTTTAATTTTTCATCCAATTGCGCTAGTGTAAAATACGATATGGAGGCCATTAATAAAACGATAAATAAATAAATATTAATATCAACAGCAGCAATTCAGCAGCAGCAGGTACGGTAAATGCATTCAAGACTGAAAGTAGCAGTTTCAGTCTCAGCAGTTGGCAGATTAGGTTTAAGTCTCCGAGTTCTACACAGAAAGAAAACCTGACGAATTAAAGCGTTGATTCCTGACTTTCCTAACATTGAAATAATGAGTTTAATTCCTGAGTTGAGTAGTACAGACTTAGATTCGGTGGAATAAGGCTAGCAATAACTGGACAGTTCTGAATAAAAACAAGACAAGATACACAAGATATGATCAGCGGAGCGATAACTATCTATCAACGTATATTAAATAAAACATTAAGTTTTAAATTCCCTGCCTGTTACAGGTATTGGCAATCACCTTATGAAGGGCGGAGCATAAAACAGCTGAAAAATTTCATATACTTGCTTTCTTGACGGCTACAACCTACAGGAATTTAAATGCAATGTCAATTCCTATCTCTTATCCATTTAACTCCAGCCCTTTCTACATCACCCCGTGTATCTTGTCTTTTTCCTTTCTCTTTACCATCGCAACTGCCTTCACTCCTGTGTTCACATCCCTCTCTTGCCCTTTCTGTTTCACCCACTGTAGCTGATTCGTAATTATCTTCACTCACCTCCTGCCTAAACCTTTAACTTTCTTATGTAGCCCCCTATATATATAGCGGGACATGGCTTCCCTGTCTTTTCTATAAATATTTTCTTGGCTTCTGCTCTGACAAACTTAGGTCATTGGTGCCCCCTCCACAAGAATTTACTCGGACAACCAGACTGAGAACATGGTCTCCCCATTTTACAGTTATATCAACCAAACGCAGGCGACAGTTCTATTCCATCAGCTTCTTTTCTCGTGCTTCCCGCCTGTGGAACTCCTTCCATATACTTGCTTTCCTGACATCTACAACCTACAGGAATTTAAATGCAATGTCACTTCCCATCTCTTATCTACTTAACTAAGGCCTTTCTACATCACCCCGTGTATCTTTTCCTTTCTCTGTACCTTTGCAACTGTCTTCACACCTGTGTTCACATCCTTCCCTTGCCCTTTCTCCTTCACCCAATGTAGTTGGTTCGTCTTTGTCTTTACTCTCCTCCTGCCTAATACTTCAACTTTCTTATTTAACCCCCACTTCACATCAGGAGCGTTAACATCTTGCTTGGGGTGAAATGATTAAACAAAACTTGTGATAATTTGAACAACTACCAGAACAATGTAAATAATAATTCTTTATCCTAGTAATTCAAACAGAAAATAAATAACCAATATAAATAACCTCAATAGTGAAAATTTCTCATAACTTATCAGTGGTTGATTTCATATCGTAACTATTAAAATGCATTTGTATATAATTGCTTTTCTGTTTTACCTATACATTCAAGTTCAAGTGTTTAATTTAATCTATGACAGTTCATTGAAAGTTAATACGAATATGTTTATATATAGTTGAAAAGTCTTCATCTTAAGCTGTTAAGACATCAAACAACTAGCGAAACTTGTTTTCGTAACTGAGTCATTAATGGAATTAAATCTTGAGGTTAGTTTTAGAAGTTGTTTTGTTTCTGATACTATAGTTTCAATTTTTATGTTTTTATACAATATATATAATTATTATCAGTTTCTATATTAGATAAAATTCCATAGATAGACATAATAAAATTTATGAACAGTCTAAAAAGTATAGATTAAATTGATCTAACAATTGCACACGCAATATTGATCAAAGACAAAATGATTGAACTGGTCTGAAAAGTTTTACCAACAAAACACAACAAAAATATTCACTCAAAAACACACAAGCATGTGCTATATTCCTTCTCAACTATATACATAAAAACAGACAAGTTTATTGATTATATCGTTAGGTAAATAAAATATCTAACGTCGGCGAAATGACAGGTTCAGTTCAAACTAATAAAAAATATTTATAAAATAATATATACATGATTCGAATGCTACAAAAGTTTAGTCAGTTAAGTGCCATACGTGATACACGCTTAGGCGACCATGTCTGGAAAGAGACATGACTGACTGGGTAGAAGGTTATCCCGCAGAAGGTTACCATTGCTTTCTGCGGTAGACTGGTTGCCAGCCAAGGATATAGAACCCAATCTGTCCTGTTACTGAAGGGAAGAGACGGATTGATACTTTTTTCCCAATAATATTTTAGCGTAAGTGAATGCAAATAATTCAACAGGAATTCGAACTCGGCTACCCGATTTCTCGTTCCGAAACGATAACCACTGCACAGCACACAAAATTATATACAACGAATAAAACATATTAAAACTGTAACAATAATATAAAATGATAGCAATAGTATAAAACGATTAAAAAATGACACCAATAGTATAAAGTGATATAGAAATGAAATCTGTAAAATAATATATTGATAAAAGCAGCTACATATACCGATATAGAAATTATACTATTATTATAAGATGATATACAAAAAGTGAAGTTCTATAAAATGATCGATATAGTATTTGTAAACATGCATTCCATTAGTAATTTTTAAAGCACAGTTTAGATGCGTCACAAGGCCTAGCAGGGATTGAACTCACTATTCAATTGTAAGAGGTTTTAACCATACACGCCTGCTAACCATTGCGCCACACTAAGTTGCCCAGTTTATATTCCATTGATGTAAATACAACTCGAGAAGATTTTTCACAGTGTCAGTCAGTTAAGTACCATGCGCGATACACGCTTTGGGCGATCATGTCTCCAAAGAGAACATTATCCCGCAGTAGGTTGCCATTGCTTTCTACGGTAGACTGGTTGCCGACCAAGGCTATAGAACCCAATCTGTCCTGTTATTTAACCCATAACTGGAAGGAAGAGACAGATTAATACCTTTCCCAAGGGTATTTGCGCGTAAGTGAATGCGAGGAATTCAACTGGAATTCGAACTCGGTACCCCGATTTCTCATTCCGAGCCAATATCCACTGCGCCACAACAACTAACACAAAATACGATGCATCTATCTTCCCCTTATAAACTTTGTCCCTTACTCTGTACCCCTCAAGTAGCTCTTTGGCCTTCTAGAGAGCAAACGTTATTGTAAAAATAAACAGATGAAAATGAATAAAGCACATTACTTAGTCGATTCTTATAATTTCAGCTAAGATGTTGGACTAATTGAAAATGGAAAGCTAGTTACGATTTTTACTCAATATAGAATAAAGAACACAAGATTCCAGTAATAATTGTAACTGGCATTAATTAATCGTTACATCGTTAATGTAACGTTAATCGTTACATTAGTTTATTTAATAACACTTGCAGTAGTTTGTGATCTTACTGTAGAATGCTAGACCTATTCTTGAATTTACTTGATCATTGAGTTGGCAATACTTACTTAATTGCTAATATCCATTTTTATGGATTTTTTAAAAATCTATATGAAGAAATTTTAATTATTTTTTTTTATAACTGTTTCACCAGCAAGGCATTTATGCGCAGGGGTTAACAGTGGGAGAAAAAAGTTACAGAGTATGCCGAAAAAAGGATAAGAGAAGGATGGAAATCAAGGAGATAGATGTTGGAAGTTGATGTTGTAGCTGTCAGGAAAACAAACAAACGGAAGGTAGTTCCATAGGCGGAAAGTGCGAAAAAAGAAACTGTTAGAGTAGAACAGACGGTTATATTTAACGATTTTGACAATAAAAGGGTGAGACCAAGATGATAATTTAGTACACAGAGATGTGGTCGGGGCACTAGGGAAAGAAACTCGTCAGAACAGTAACAATGAAAATATTTGTAGAAGAGACAGAGAGAAGCCACGTCACGTCGGTGGGGAAGTAACTGAAGTTGGACTGCCAAGACAGGGTCGATAATATTGCAGATCTTCCTTTGGATTTTGTCGGGAACTACAAGATGATCCCCCGACCAGATATGGCAAACGGACAAATGGTAAATAAATGTGCAAAATGGCTTTTTGTCGAGAAAAAACATTCTGGCCCGGCACAGTGACCCAACCTTCCTAGCAGTAGATGTAGCTATAGATTAAATGACATCGTTCCATTTTAGGTCAGTTGAGAGAGAAAGAGAGAAGGTGAGACAGACAGACAGACAGACAGACAGACAGACAGACAGACAGAGAGGCGCCAAGGAGATGCAGTGTGTTGATCTCTAGGTTGACTCACCTGCCTACCGTCAGAAGGGAAGACTGGCATCATCCCTTCTGACAATAGACAGGAGAGTTTCTTTATGATGGTTAAGGAGAGCAGCTTTTAGCCAGTCCAAGATATTATTTTTGAAAGGATTCAGACTGGGACCTTTCAGAACCTCGTCGAACACTTCTCAGAAAATAATCATTTTTCACAAAATTAATATAGGCTTCTCTTAAAAATTCCTTGGTGGCTGACACCAACATGATGAAGACCGGAGAGCACAACGGTTGAAATTTCTAATATCATTACTAACCATGCTTCCCTAAATTTTACAATCAAAAAAATTAAAAAAAAAGATTAGCCAAGATATTTGACTAATTTTCAAGTTTTTACTTATTTATTTACACTACGTTCGTACTAATATCTTCATCATTTTTGTTAATGTCTCAGATTTTGGCCTTTTTGTCTTCAAGCCTTTTTTATATGTCGATCTGTGTAGCTTTCCAGAATTTCCAACTGAATCCTTTTATTTTATCTACGATGGCAGATTGTTTTATTTTTATGTCTAGGAATAAATTTTCGTTTTTTTCTTTGGTATTGCTTAGTTATTGATAGCCCTGTTGTCATTGTTCGTACAATCAAACCGAGTGATTTAACTCAAAATTACTATCCAATACATTATCTTCAGTAAAACCGGACGATCAATAGCTAAGCAGTTCTAAAAATAAAAAATTAAAAATATTCCTGAACACAGGCAATGAAACGAGATAAATCTACTGTCATAGAATTAATATAGGCTTCTCTTAAAAATTCCTTGGTGGCTGACACCAACATGATGAAGACCGGAGAGCACAACGGTTGAAATGTTGTGATAAGATAAACAAATTCCAGATATTAGTGCGAATTTAAATGATATAGTTAAAGAAAGAAATACCGGACTGCTATGTTATATCTGTCCTCCTATATGGCAGAAAATGCTGGACAATCTCTTCAAAGATGAAAGTGAGACTTGAAGTAACTGAAATGTTTTTCTACGAAAAGATGCTGAGTATACCATGGACTGAACATGTGAGCAACAACATTGTCTTGGAGAGAATGCAAAAGAAAAACAATCTTATACTTAACATCAGGAAGTCACAGCTGAAGTTTCTGGGACATAATGAGAAAGGAGGGTTTGGAGAATCTAATATTCACGGGACGGATAGAGGAAAAGAGAGACAGGGGAAAGCAACGCAAGACGTACCTAATAGGCCTGAACAAGTGAACGGCGAAGCAAAGTTTGGGAGAGATATCAAGATGAAAAGTGCTAAGAATTGGAAGCCTATGATCGCCTACGTCCGGAAAGGATACAACATAAAAGCTAAGAAAAAAGATAATGATAACTTCTCATGGCGGAAATTCAGACAAAATTTTATCTTTAACCTTTGCAAGTTGTAATATTGAACATGTTATGGATTTTGGCAAATGTCAGACAGTTGAGTGTCATACGTGAAGCACGCTTAAGCAATCGTCTCAAAAGAAACATGACTGACTGGGCAGAAGATTATCCCACACTAGGTTGCCATTACTTTCTGCTGTATACTGGTTGCCAGCTAAGACTATAGAACCCAATCTGTCCTGTTATTTAATCCATAAGTGGAGGGAAGAGACGGATTAATACCTTTTTCAAGGATATTTGCGCCTAAGCGAATGCAATGAATTCAACTGGAATTCGAAACTCCTGGCACTTTTAAAAATATTTCTTGAATCTCGAGAATTTTATCCCGACCCTACGATTTCATGTCAGTACTGAACTGTTTGTAATTAAGCTTAGTTGAGAGCATAAAAGTTACTAACCTCTTGATAAACAATAGCAAATGAATAAGAGTTAATCATCCAATGTTTTTTATTACATTTTCTTCTTGGAGAAATTTAATCACTAAAGAAAAGTGAAGCTGAAAACGATAAAAATAAAAAAGTACCAAATATTAACAAAATTGTTCAGATTTAAATGAATATACGAAGTAATCGACATAGTAATCGACTTGTTAAAAAAAGTCTGCTCAATGTTCGAATTTTCACACGATATCTTATCAATAGTTTTTAATATTGTGCTATTTCATTAAGACTTCTTTACGTCTTTGGGACATGTGTTTTCTGTTTTAATTGTTACATTATGTGGAGAAAAAAGATCAATTCATCCGACTTAACGCTTTTTTTTCTCAAAATTGAGGAATAACAACTCATTGCTATTGTGTGAATCACTGTTTTGTCTCTTACATTCTCTAGTCTCTTAAACGCTGTGTAGAAGGTGGAGGGATTTCATTATTTCACGAACTATTTTTATGGCATGCCCTTCAAATTAAGATTAATTCGACATATCTTTCTCTCGGTCTCTTTATCCCTCTAAGAGTTTTATTGACTTGAATGCTACAAATACTACATTTTGAACCTGTATGAAATAATAAATTCTTTTCAGTTCAGTTAATGAAAGTACGTTAAAATATTGGTTTTATATATATATATATATATATATATATATATATATATATAGTCGTCCGCAGACAGATCTGTTTCGCTGTATGACAGCCCATCAGTACGGTTAGACATTCGATTGCTTTTACCCGGGATTGAAACTCGACCGAATTGATGTCAGTCGGTGATTCTACCCCTGAGCTATGGGCGCTCGATAGTAGGAGGCAGACTTTTAGCGTATGATGTATCATACGTTAGTAGTTAGAGTGCTCTAATTCATTACTGAATGAGCGATAATATCTTCCACATATTGCTTCCAGAAATACCTCCCACATTACCTAAATAAAAACACCAATTTGAATGATACGTTCACAGGCCTTCTATGTATTAACTAAAGTTTTGTGATAAACTAGTGATTCTTGCAAAATTTGAATAGATTACAACCAAAGAAATCTCAATGGTATTCTATCCCTCGAACATTTATTGGAACAAAAGCTAACTCCAAACCTCAATCTACCCTAATGAATGTGATAATGTCACTAAGACCCAAGGGGCTACTGGATGAAAAAAAGTTAAGACTTTAGAAGGAACTAGAAACCACATCCTAAACAGAAAACAATGGGTAAAACTCTACTCCAGTTTAAAATACTGAGGAGGGGTGAGAACTGGGTTATATGTAAACCTGTCTACTCCTATTGTTAGAAGAGAGAAAACAGTTAGTAAATAACCATTTTGATTTTAGGCTTAGACGTTAGGACTACAGAGCAGAAGCAGATTTAGAAGGAACCGGAAACTCAAACCTAAACAGAAAACAATGGGTAAAACTTCGTATTAAAATAGTGAGGAGTGAGAACCAAGTTATAGGTAAACCTGTCTACTCGTATTGTTAGAAGAGAGAAAAAAATTTGTAAATAATCATTTAGATTTTAGGCTTAGACGTTTGGAGTACAGAGCTGAAGCAAACCTTAAAAGGAACCGGAAACCAAATTCTAAACAGGAAACTAGGAATAAATCTCTACTGTTGTTCAAAAGTCTGGGAAGGTATGTGAATCAGATTTCAGATAAAGACGTTTGAAATGATCATTTATTTATATTATCCCAGAAAATATTACCCAAAAAAATATCACCAGAGAAGATACCTAACTTCAGCAGTCATACTCAATCGTTACAGTAGACATACCAAATAATAAATTGAGTATTGCTAAAATATCTGGATTGGTACTGCTCATTCTTCACTTTCTATTCTTGACAGAGTTCAAAGATGGTTATGCTGCTTTGCAGATGATTAATTATTTTTCTACCTTTATCCTACAGACGAAATATTGCTAGCCTCCCAGTAATCTATCGTTACAACTATAGCAAATGTCTAAACAAACTACATTATTTAGTTCCACCAGTTCAGATCTTTAAAGCTAGGACCCGCCTTGCAATATACATGTCATCAAATCATCCAAATTTGCTTCGTATTTCATTGGTAAGGAGAAATTTTTACTCAAACTACTACCTTTTCAACCCCGATGCTTTGTAGAACAGACTTCCTAGATGATATTTCACCGAATAACCAATCTTGGCTTATTTGAGTCTAAGGGCAACCGGTATCACTCCGTCATACCTTCATAATATGCACCCCATTCTCTTTCCTTATACCCTTAAGGCAATCTCATTTAGTAACAGTTTATCTTTAGTAGCTTTTAGTACTTGAATTTGGTGAACAACTGTATAGAAAAGAATCAATCAACATCTTTATATTTGTTATTTTGATCGCTTTGTTTCTATACGTTATTGCTCACTGAGTTATTTAATTTGTCTTGTGTCTCCTCTGGATATTGCAGGATATAGCAAACATCTGATGTGTTATCAAGTTGTTATCCAAACAGCAATAATTTCAATCTGTGCAACGAGTCGATCCTAAGAAGACTAGTAAACTAAGGACGAATTATTAGTATAACCCGGATATAAGAGACCCTGGTATAAGAGAAATTTGGATATAAGAGAGACGTTCTCGTGTCCCAAATTAGAGCCTGTGGTAATGTATATAAAATAGACAAAACCCGGATATAAGATAACTTTTATCCGGTTCATACACCTCTTATATCCGGGTTACACTGTATAAGGATGAATTATTATTAACTGTAAAAGATACGCAGATTACAAACTGATAATAACCTGAAAACTGTTACACAGTCTAGTATATTAAAGCAAGAAGAAATAAGTACTAACTATATAACGAAAAATCATTTGGCCGTCAATAAAAGAAACTATTCAAGTTATGTGAACTCTAAAAAAAAAGTAAGCCGTAAGTTTATTTGGGGTAGCATTGTAATACAACAAATTACAACGCAGATAACCAAAGGTGCATAGGAATGGTGAAAGATGCTTTTCAAAAACAAAGTAAATTATTAATAGGTAGAAAAATGTCCGTAAAAACAACGAAGACAATACAGAACTACTGATTAGTAATTGTTGAACAATTTATTCACAGAGGATGAAGAGACTGAGATGAGACACGTGTGACTAGCGATGAATTTAGCGTATATAATAGACTAGCAGTATAGCCCGGCGTGGCTCGGGTGTAATGAAAGATTTGAAACTAATCCAAGGTCCTGGATCTCAAACTCAGCCTAAAGAATATTTGTGTGAAGTTTGGTGAGAATCGGATAAAAATTGTGGATTTGTATAAAGGATATACAGACAGATAAACAGACACACACACAAACATCTTGCTTTATATATATATATATATATATATATATATATATATATATATATATATATATATATATTATCGATTTTCTGCACTATTGTAAGAACTTCAACCTTGAAACTTCTGAATATCGTTTCTTATGTCTTTGTCTATGAGTGTATCAAATTTGATTAAAAACGGACTACTCCTTTTATAACCCGATTTTTTCGATTATCGAATTTCGATATTTATTGGGGGTACCTCGACACAAAACCTAGCTAAGAACACTCGCAGACGCTTATAGTACAACTGTGTAAATTTTCAAGAAAATCGGTTCAGCCGTTTCGGAGTTTATAGGTAACGGACACACACACACAGACACACACACACACACACGCACACAGAGACACACACACACAGACAAAGTTCCATTTATAAATAAGTTTAGATGTATTATGAGTCAGAAGAACATTTTTGTAAGATATGAACTGCAGCTAAGAATTAGAAATAAATCTGTGGTATAAAATGATGAGAGAAAACTTAAAAGAATTTAACTCACACAGATCATTTTGAATGCAAGAGAAGAATGGGTAAACAATAAAACGCTTGACGAGTTCGAGCGAATAAATGACAGGAAAAGAATGATGGTAATGTGTGAAATGTTACCCAAAACAATAAAAATATGAAGATGCCGAGCGCCATAATTGTCCAAGGCCTTAAAAACATGGTATGAAGAAGGAGAATTTTGTACAAACGTGTCTGGAAAATTAGCTGAAATTGCAATTATAACCGATTGCAATCACTCATCAGAATATATGCGTAATTTTAAAAATAGTGTCTGTCCTTAGAATATGAATATAACATTCTTACTCAGCAGTGCATTTAGAAACTATCAACAGAAAAACACACACACACATGCTCATTCATATCATGTGTAATCAATTCTTCATCCTTACTTCCAGTGTCCAACATATGGACAATGTCGCCAAATATTGGTCTCAATTAGCTACGGGAGATTACATTAGCGTAATAGAGTTTGAAGACAAGTAGAAGAGTTAATGATGCAAGGACTGATGTCATCGATTATGTTAGACAAGAGCTGTATTTCGAACCGGCAGTCCGGAAAAAATAATATCCAACAGCAGAAAATAATTAATATGAAGCGAAAAAAAAAAAAAAGATCATCTTGATGTGAAAGCCATAATATTTCTACGATTTTGATACATTTCCTTCCTTATTTCTTTTTTTATTTTTTCTTCTTTCAGGCATTTTTTTCTGTTGTTGGTTCTTTCATTCTTCGTCTGTCTTACTATTTTTTAGCTTTCTTTCATTTTTTCCTCTTACTTATCTTTATTGGACATTTCTTTTATCTATCTATCTATCTATCTATCTATCTATCTATCTATCTATCTATCTATCTATCTCAGTCTGTTGATATTCATCTATCTATCTATCTATCTATCTATCTATCTATCTATCTATCTCAGTCTGTTGATATTCATCTATCTATCTATCTATCTATCTATCTATCTATCTATCTATCAGTCTGTTGATATTCATCTATCTATCTATCTATCTATCTATCTATCTATCTATCTATCTATCTATCTATATCAGTCTGTTGATATTCATCTATCTATCTATCTATCTATCTATCTATCTATCTATCTATCTATCTCAGTCTGTTCATATCTATCTATCTATCTATCTATCTATCTATCTTATTTTACTTTTCTTTTCCTTTTGTTCTTTTGTCATTCCTTTATTGTTTTTTTCTATCTTATTTCCTTTACCTTCCCTTAATTTTCTTACTTTCTTTTTTCTTACTTACTTTTTTATTCACTTTTAGTAATTTGTTTTTTAATTATTACATTCAGTTTTCTTTTTATCCCTCTTTCTTTCTTTTTCATTTTCCTTTACTTTTCCTGTTTCTTTGATACATTTTTCCTTCTATCTTTAAAATTGTCCTTTTTAATTTTATTTACTTCTGCTTATATTTTCCGTTTTCTTTCTTTCTTTCTTTCTTTCTTTCTTTCTTTCTTTCTTTCAGTTTGTTTTCCCAATTTTCTTTCTTTGAGATTTATTTTTCATTATTTTCTTTAATATTTTCTCCTCCTTTGTTTTTATTATTTTTTTTAGCTTTTCTATCATAATTATATTTTTCTTTTGACATTTCGGAATCATACATATATTTTTTTTTCCCGATTGAACAGATAACTGCTACAATTATTTTTATTCTTAATTGCTAAATTAATAGAATTTATCTTGCTATTCTTTATTAATGCGAAATCACATATTTTACGGCTATTTTCATTTTCATCATGACTAAACATAAATTTTATTTCATTAAAACGTCTCAGAATATGAAAACGCGCCATTTTTAAGCTTATTCTTAACAGCTTTGACACATAGAACAAAGAAACTAAATAAATAATTGTTGTAAAATTGGCAATTATAAATTAACACCTAAAAATAAATGAAAAGTAAATTTACTCGATTATTCAACTGGAACATAAAATGTGATACACAAAATCTCTCGACTACACCAAAAGTACATTACTGAAAGAATTCTGATGTTTTATCGTTTGATCAATTTTGTGACAAGTGTGTCCGGCGGAGTCGTTTTCTATAGCAACCTTTCAAAATCCAAATGTTTTCTTCTCTCAAACGTTTTTGACCGCCTTTGAAAAAAAAAACTGGCCATTTGTAAGTAATCAATTATTTATATCTTAAATATATTTAATTTTTATTACATTTAGACTTTGAGATTTATTCTAGAGCTTTATTAACTTTTGTCTTATGTATATAATTCCTCATGATCAAATTCGATTTCAGATTCAGGCGTTTTAATTTTGCTTAAAAATGACGAAGTTGAATTTTGCTAAAAATGATTAAGTAGAATTTTGCTTAAAAATGACGAAGTTGAATTTTGCTAAAAATGATTAAGTAGAATTTTGCTTAAAAATGACGAAGTTGAATTTTGCTAAAAATGATTAAGTAGAATTTTGCTTAAAAATGACGAAGTTGAATTTTGCTAAAAATGATTAAGTAGAATTTTGCTTAAAAATGACGAAGTGGAATTTTGCTTTAAAATAACTAATAGGATTTTCCAAAAATGTTCTTCTTGCCCAGGCTGAGTATTTTTTAGTGTCCTTTCATGCAACGTTTCTGTCTTGAACTACATAGAGACTAAAATCTATGTAACTATTTCATATGCAAATATAACTTTAAAAAATATCCGTTTGACATCAGTTTAAATTGACATCTTCTTTCCATATAATGTGACAATTTTGCTTAAAGTTCATATTTTTTTGATCTCAGAGGAAAACGGATATTTTCCAATATATTTCAGTGAAAATTTCGTTTGCTAAAACTATATGCATATATATATATATATATATATATATATATATATATATATATATATACTGAAAATATACTATATACTACTATATACATATATATATACTGAAAAAATGACAGTTTTATACGATATCATATCAAAATAGATCAAACATACCGTTTTTTACATCTACTGTGAACATTTTGCTTAAATTTAATATTTTATTGAATGTAAACTTTACAACATATTTTAGTCAAATTTTTATTTTCAAAAAAGTAGATATATGGTAAACAGAAGACACCAGTTTAAAATTGACAACGTCAGTTTAAACAGACACCACAAATATATGGATAAAACTAAAATTGTTAGAAAATCTACTAGTAAATAGTTATTGTCTACATTTACTTTTCCCCAAAAAGTGGAAATTTGTAATAATGTTTGAAAGTTTACATACTTAAATATTTTTTGAAGTGTATATTTTATCAGGACGTTTAATAGTCAGAAGAAATATATCTGATCAAAATTTCCGCCGTTTTCTGATCAATTATTCAGATAATTCAACGTTCTTTATACTGCTTTTATTATTGACACATCTATTCACCCAATCTATTCTACAGCCTTTAGTTGTAAAATGTGTATTGAATATATATTCTACAACTTTGAATTGATTCATTATTATTCCTAAAGACCTTTTCGGGCATCTGAATTTATTCATTGTCTCTTACTTTGTTATCACAAGTTATGTATCAATTTTATTATTCTTTAGTAGTGTACCTTGCAATTTATTCGGGTTTCATCGCAGAGAGAGTCATGTGTGAACTTCTTGCTTTATTTGTCATCTTTCAAAGCATTCTTCTGTCTCCACTTTAAATATGACGTTCAAGTCTGATTTTAAGGGAATGGTTGATATCTCTCTAATATTATTTTATATGTTTGCATTAATACTTTATTTTATATGTTTGCATTAATATTAGAGATATCTCTCTAATATTATTTTATATGTTTGCAAATTCTTTTCCCTTAATAGACTATTTCTAAAAAAGCTTCATCATGTCGTAATGGTTACTAAGTAAGATTTTAGATAATTAATAGTGAGTCCGATTGTCTTTAGTTTCACCTTATTGCTGCTACAAGTTCTGAAAAATGACAAACAGCTTTTTTTGTTTTTTAATCAGTGTCACCCCAAGCAAGGCAACAATGCTACTAAATCCAAGAGGTTACAGGGTTTGGAAGAATTAGGAACAGAGACATTAATAATGAGTTGGAAGAGAAAAGTGTAATCAAGAAGACAGTAGTTGGCGATTCACATTAGATTTAAATTAAATTTGACTGGAAAGCATGGGCAGGAAGGGAGTTCCACAAGCAAGAAGTGCGAGAAGAGAAAAGGTTAGCATAGAATTTACAGCTACATCTAGTCAGCTCAACAGCAAATTGAGGATATCTCGACGTCAGTCTAGTACTGCGCTTACATTCATAAATTCTAGGTTACTTAACGAGCTTATCCGAACAATTACCATGAAAGCATTTATAGAAAAGACACAGAGAGGCTAGTTTACGACAGTGGGGTAGCTACTGCAGCTGAGCCACCAAATGAGTACTGATAACATTGTTGATTTTTCTTTAGAATTTTATCAAGAAGCTCAAGGTAAATAGCTGTGGCATCGGATCATATATATATATATATTTTTAATCATATCACCCCAAGCAAGGCGAAAACGCCACTGATGCGCAGGGGGCTACGTAAGAGTGAAAAGATTGGAAAAGAGAAAAGAGAAAAACCGGAAACCACAACCTAAACAGGAAACAAGGAATGAGCCTCTTCACCTGTTCAATAGACGTGGATGGAGTGTGAACCGGGCGATAGTTTAGACTATGGTATTCAAACTCGGATCCTCGATTTGTCATAACGCACATCCATAATTTATCAGTTACACATAAAAAGATATATTATTACGAACATTCTAGGTTTTAATTACTTTATCAATATCACAAAAAGAATCAGTTTTCCGAGCAGATATTGGAGTGTTAATCAACACAATGTGATAGAAAAGCTGAAAACACGTTTAACTGAAGAAAACATAACACTGATTTTCCTTCTGGGAAAATGATTTAGTGTAATAATCTTTATAATATAATATGCAATTATATATAAATATGTTAGATTTTGGTTTTATTGCTTACCGACTTCAGTATAGATTGATTGTGTCATAATCAACTGCTAATACAATTAAATTCAGGTAATCTTTATATAATGGACTCTTCCTTCGGAGTGTGTCCAGCAGCTTATAGATAATCGATAGATGTTTATGTTGAATATGACAATACAGTCTAGCAAGATAATTACAGTCAAGATCAAACTGGGCACGAAATTGTGAATTACGAGACGAGGTTTAATGCAGATTGTCTTACCATCCATAGATAATGGGGGCGTCAAAGATCAAATGATTCAACACCATTGTGACAGCATACTTTTCTTTCTTTCAGGACCATCTGTTCAATGGTATTATGAGACAACTTCAAGATTCCACTACAACTAAGCAATAGTCTTTCTACGCCTACTTTCTCTTATTTATTTTACTCCTGTGTAAATGCCTGTATATGATGTATTTTGGAATTAGACTCTCTCTCATTCATTATAAAATCCAAAGAATCAGCAATATTATCGGTACGGTTCTGTCGGCTCGACTTCAATCATTTTTCCTGCTGCTGTAATATACCTTCATGGTATATATATTTTCGCTTCTATCTATCTATCTATCTATCTATCTATCTATCTATCTATCTATCTATCTATTGATGCAGGTTTCATTAAATAATATAGACAAATTTTGTCTATTTATTTTATGTAAATTTTTTTCATATTGTCTGATAAGCGTTATCATTCATTGAAGAAAGAAAATCCCAATATTGATACATATGTTTTTATAATCCAATCTAAGCTTTCGGATTACATAAGCCATTTTCAAAGATTTCAAATTACATTATAGTATAACGATTCACGGACGATGACAGTCTGTTTTTGTTAACATGAAAGATTTCTAAGCAACGACAAACTCGAGAATACAAGACGCTGGAAGCAAATATCACACCACACACACACACACACACACACACACACACACACACACACACATATATATATATATATATATATATATATATATATATATATAATATAATTTTAAACATTTTATTTGCTAGAGTTTTACTCCTAACGTAAATTAACCCACCGTCTTACATTGATTATATAATTAACTGTTTTCGATGTTATTGTTTTACTGCCTACAAACTCAGTAACTAATAGACTTTAAAATAAATTAGGTACTCTTAATTTTTAAATTATCACTGATACTTGAATGCAATTTATTTTCATTAGAAAAAGCAGTTTATCAAAAAGAATATAACAAGTCCCCCTTACATAACTACATCAGGGAAACCTCTCTATATTTCTGAAATGATATATTGTAACTATTTGCACTATTGTCCTTATCTTCCTTGCCATATTCATGATGTTTCGGTCGTTGTACGCTTCAGCCTTCTTCAGTTAATAAGCGTTTCAATTTCGAACTTAATCCTTCATTTAATCCACTGCGGGCAATTTTCTATATATATCAGTATCAGTTAAGTCCTTTTATATGTAACTCAACTTTCTAAGTTTGTTAACCTCTGCTGTGGTCAAGTATTTCACGCAACACTTTTTGGGTCTAGTCACTGGTTACTTCAACCAATGGTGTGTGTGTTTGTGTTTGTGTGTGTGTGTTTATGTGGTGGGGTCGGTGTTAGTGTATACACGCACACACAGACACACTGGGACAACAAGTCTGTCTTACTATTTAACACATAGCTAGGTATTGGGTATGGATTCAAGCATGGATGGAATAATATTCTGTATTCAAAGAAACACTGTTCTTAAAAGTGCTCAATACAAAGTAGAGATAATAATTATTCTAAATAAAATAATATATATATATGTATTATTCTAAAGAAAATAATATATATATATTGTACATATCCAATCTATCTATCTATCTATCTATCTATCTATCTATCTATCTATCCATTTATAGATAGATAGATAGATAGATAGATAGATAGATAGATAGATAGATAGATAGATAGTTTGGATATGTACAGTCGAATAATGCAATATTTGTTTTGATTAGTACAAGTTGATATTCACAGATTTAGCCACATTTATATACATTTTTACACACTTATATAAAAACTGTAAAACGCGTTTCTAACTTGTCAACAGTTCTTAAAACTTATCTTTTGGAAACGTACTTTTTATATGATTTTTTAAGGCTAGACGAACACATAGCTTTCGCTTGACAATTGAATTTTATACGGTCAAGACAGGTTGTATCAGGAGATTTGTTATATATAGTTTTACATGTAGACTTGTGTGAGTGTGAATGATAGTAAGAAAAAGAAAGCGATACTGGCAATAAGGATGAGAATTTGAAAAATGTGCGTGAAACGAATTTGACACTGACTTTGTGAGCAACATGATTTGTAAGCGCGTTACATATATATATTTTAAAGACTTCTTTAAAGGATACGATGTCAGAATAAATACTGTTTTCAAAATAAAACTCTTGAAATTTTTAACAATAACGTGTATACTCTTTTAGTACAGGCAGATACCCCTGTTTGACTTTGAAATTTTCTCATTTGTTATTAACTTGGATTCGATTACATTCATGTAGTTCTCTTTCAAAATGTGAATCTATACTATTATTATGGTATCCCGCAATTCTAGACTGGTTGGAGGCACATCCTAATTTACACACATTCAAAGGATCTCTATGGAATTGAGATCTGGTGACTAGCCCTGTAACTAGGCCACTTTTATAACTCAGGATACATATTGTTAGGCTTTACGAAACACTAGCACAATTTCTTATTTGAGACCTTATGTGTTGTCTTGAATGAAGGTGCACAAGAGGATTGGTGTATAGTAGTCATAAATTTAGGCACATGATTAGCTATAATACCTATGAAGGCCGCGCTATTTAAATAATCTTTTCTTGGTACCTAAGGTCTAAATATATGCGTAAAACGTATTTCCCCTGAAGGGTTGATAAAAAGCAGAATGAAGCCATATGTCAAATCGTGTCTGTACTATCTGAATGCCTGAACAGAAATTGAAACTTATCAGAGAAGACAACGTTTTGCCTATCTTCAATTTTTGTGATAGTTAATCATAAAATCAGTTTTTACTTATCTGAAAATAGTGAAATCCAGCATGCTCTTTTACTACACAGTACATCTATTTCAAGATTAAAAGTGTTCTGAATTGAAAGATGTTCTTCTGTATGGCTCCGTTGTAAAAAAAAAAAAAAAAAGTGCTTATTTGAGCTACTGTTGCATTTCACTCGGGCGTTGTTCCAGACTTCTTTCATCAACAAGTTATTTCCGTTCACAGAATTCACAGAATTGTTGCTCAATTGATTTTTCTAACAATTCTCTGTAAATCTTAGAGATAGCTGTACTAAAATCCTAATAGGTTAACAGTTTTTGAACTACTCAGATCCATCCGACTGGTATCGCCGAACATGCCCCAATCAAAGTCACAACTAAAACCTTTTTTCCCATATTGATGTATACAATAAAATTCAAGTTGCCTTGAATATGTTTAAAAATCTCTATCAATTGAAATACTCTCTTGTCATTGGCTATTTATAAATTTACATAAAAATTATTTGGTCGTTTCTAATTAAATGGCCATTGAATAAATATATTGTGATATCAATGAGACACAAGTTATCGTTACTGAGAGTATGGCGTGGTAGCATTGCTCAAATGTTGATCAGCAAAGTTACAGTATAAACTACAGTTTGGATTTGTGGAAGTTGATGAAATATAATGAGAAGGTGTCTGAAACAGAGATTAACCGAATAATGTACTCTGAAATGAGCAGTGAGTAGATAGATAGATAGATAGATAGATAGATAGATAGATAGATAGATAGATAGATAGATAGATAGATGTGATCAGAAGGATATACGTAGATATTTTACTAGTTGTTACAATGGTTTATAAATTCATAGTATCACTACACAAAAATGTTCGCGTTTCGAAGCTGCTATGCGCGCTTCTCATCGGGTGAAGAATTGAAATCAAAATTAAATGGTGAAAACGGTTTATTTATGGTTATATGATATTTAAGTGAATGTAGGGTTGGGAGCTAATTTTAATTCTGTCGACCGCATTGTAGCCTTAGAGATATGGGTTAGGAGAGGTAGCTTAGTTTAAGACAGGTTCCTTGTTTTGTCAGGATAGTTCTTATATTGGGGTTTATGGTTTTTTTAAAGAAGGGTAGACATTTTTTTTTTGTTTATTTTACTGCTGTCCAAGTGTAGTGGAAGTGGCGTCGATGTTAATGAGAACGATGTAAATAAATGTGAGGTGAAAGTTTAGAATGGTCTAGTCGTCCGTTCGTGGTTCTAGAGGTGCCGCTTTGGGTTAGGAGATGGGTGTGGGGTATCGTAGTTTTGGACAGGTCGCATTTTCGTTTAGCTTAGGTATTTTATATTGGGATATATGTTTTTTTTGTTTTTGTTTTTATGCAGTCTCGATAGTTTTTATTCTACTACTATTTGCAGGTGGATGGAATTGCTGTTGGTGTGGTGCGGGATTTATTTTCTTTTATTTCTACGTTTTTTGTTCTTTTTATTTAGAAGGTTGATAATGTGTATTTATTGCATTTTGTGGGGCCGTGTGAATGAGGCATTTTTTTTGTTATTTAAATTTTAACGAGAAATATTTGCGATGTTTACATAATGCTGTTAATTCAACTCTACAATGTAATAGTTCGCTGCAGTTGAGGTACTTTAGAATGTGTAGCTATTTACTAAAACAAAAAGGGTAGATGTCGTTAAGCGTGTGGCAAGTTCTAGTTTTTTCTAGGATTTTCCATTTTAGTTTGGGTTTCTGTTTTTTTATTCCTTTAGTTTCCAAAAATATGCAGAAAGGGATGTTTGGTTTCGGTATAAATTGTTTTTTAATGAAGTTAAGTTCATGTACTAGCGCTGCTTAAAAGTGTTCTTAGTAGATCTGGTATACACTTTCTTGGTTAACCAATTTGATATTACAGGGTATGTAGGCTGAAAACATAGATATAAAACAGCAATATATAGGTACTCAATCACATGACTAAAACAAAGAAGACACCAAAGCATAAGGGGTGGGGGAAATCACTTTATTTAAAAAAAAAGGTAAGTTTGTTGACTCTTACTTAAATTTTTCTGTATATATATATATATATATATATATATATATATATATATATAGATAGATAGATAGATAGATAGATAGATATACTGTGAAACACTTACACGTATGTATGCCCCTACAGTATCACTTTCTCTATATATTGTTTGTATAACACAGTGATGTATGACATTCCAACTTTATATCAATATATTAATAAATCAACTTGTCTGTTATGTTTATATACATCTCAGTATATGCAACGATATGTACAAATGTATGCAAATTATATGGACGTACACTTCATGCAAGACTACATTTGTTAATATGAATGCGCAAACATATCGTTTGTAATATTTACACTTACTTACAAATGGATAAATTCACTAAAACAAATGTGCATATATATATATATATATATATATATATAAATATATATGTATGTATATATATATATATATATATATGTATGTATATATATATATATATATACATACATATATATATATATATATATATATATATATATATATGTATGTATATATATATATATATATATATATATATATATATAAAAGGACGCCTTTTATTGAAATCTTTTCGCATTTTCGTCTCGCAAACCATAAATGAAGCAAATGTACAGGCTCAGGAAATTATAGCAGGCGGGAAGTGCGAGGTGTAATGGTTAATAAATTACTAGCATGTATGAATTTACCTTCGTTCTTAAACATATCGATAGCTTCTATCTACATTAAAAACTTACAAAAATCTATACAGATTCTATGTTTCGATTATCCTAGCCCTTCTGAAAGTGTCCAAGTGCTCCTGGTTATCAAGTTCTGTTTCCGTTTTAAAGCATCGTAATTGTTGTGGGATCTCCCCTTTGTATATGATAATGGACTCGAATGAGTATAGATATACTTCTGCCATAGAGAGAACAGCGGTGGCTGCAATAGAGTTGAGAGTAATCGGAGAGATCCGTGCGAGTTATCGGAGAGTACCGGAACTGATACGAGAGATACCAAAGTTACCCAGAGAGTACCGTATCAGAAGTCAGACTAGCTCTGAGCTCCACTCTGCTAGAATAATATACACGGATATACTATTTCCAACGACTTCACTACTTGTATATATTTCTTACTAATAGTATTCCTGGATTTACTAACCTGCGTTCAAGTTTGTATATTGCGTTCAATATAATCTACTTTTCTCTCTCTGAGTCTGTTTTGTTGTTTATTATTTTGTGAGGTTCCTCACCCGGAATCCACAACAGTAATAAGCAACTAATGGACGATCACTTCGTGGTTTTCTTTCAAATAAACAAGTCATCAATTTTAAGATGTTTACACAAGTTATCAGCAATACAATCACACATTTTTTCATTTCGATCTACCTATAACCAAATTCCATGAGCAGATTTATAATGCAACATACTCGTCAAATTTTTAATACTTCTATCATGAAGAAAGATTTAGGGCTTATATTAATAATTATAGGATGTATACGGTTAAAATAGTTTATATATGAAATAAACTATGGATTAAAGTTCTGAAGAAACAGATACTTTTGATACACCATAATACTTACCGATACATAATGACATGGCTCCCTTTGTCTTTTCTATAAATATTTTCATGGTAATTGTTCTAATAGCGCGAACGGAAAGTAAGCGTACTACTAAATTGTCCACTAGTTCTCATAGTTTTATAGTTGAATCAGCTAGATTTAACAGTAACTTCTACTCTAATAGCTCCTTTTCTCGCATATGGTACACTCTTTCCGGAACTTGTTTTATTTTCCTTTCTCCTAATTAAAGTCTTTACATTCTCTTTCCTTCTCAGTAGCCCCTTACGTCTTAATGGCATTATTGCCTTGCTTGAGAGGGAATGATAAAAAATATAAACAACATAGTGAATTCATAGATAGTTTTAAACTTGTACTTTTTGTAAGAAAATGCTTTTGATACACTCCAACATAAAATAAAAATATCACTAACATCTTAGAGGCATTGACAGACTTTAATGATACACATTCTGTAAGAAAATACTTTTGATACACCTAAACATATAATAAAAAATATCAGTGAATTATTGGAGATTTAGACAGTCTTTAGTGGTGCACGTAAAATAAGCTTTTAAATAAAGATTTGTTAAATGTTAATTTAATAAATATGGTGCTATGGGTAAATGCACATTGTTTGTTTTTATTTTGTTGACTTTACATTATAGTAAAGTCATTTAGGCACCATCAGTAAGAAGAAAAAACATCATCACGTAATTCCACCGTCAGAAATTTGTACATGTTGTGTTGCTTGGAATTCTCTACAGAAACTCTGATACGAATATTTCACAGTATTTAGGGGTCGGGTTTCGGGTATTGCAGAGAATTCGGAAAGAGTTGGAAGAGTCTAATGATGATTACGAAGATACATAAAGTGATCAATAATGATGGTGACGTTATGCCTCCATTCATCTTCACACAGGGATTCAGTCTCAAAACGGATGCCTACATCAAGTGACTTGAGGAGTTAGTGCTACCTTGGTTTAAGAGGGTGGTTGCTGGAAGACCCGGCAACAAAACTTTGCATCATTTAACACAAGCAGAAGAACCTACACTTGGCTGTGAAGAAAGTTTCTGAGATTACATCACCCCTTACATCTGTCCACCTAAAACCCCAGACTGGAACCCCTCTTAATTACGATGTGTGGATGGCGGTTGAGCGAGAGAACAACAAAACATCTGGTAACACCAAAGATGGGCTGAAGACAATACATTATTTTATCATCCACCGACTTAAGCAAGGAGACAGCTTAGAAAAGTTTCAGAAGATTCAGAAGTCGTTTAGAGGACCTGATTAAAGCCAGTGGCTATTTTATTAAATAAATTTAGTACTCCATAATATTTTTATGTAATTTTGGTAAATACCTGCTAAAATAAGTTGTTAGTATTATTATAATTTTTGCTTAATGTAGACAATTCATCCATCTCACCCTGTACAATAAAAAAATAAAAACAAAAAGAAAACAGAGTTAGAGATAATATTTAGATGTACATCTGAAATAACCATTGGATGAAACAAGCGAAAATACTTATGATACACAGTAATAAAAGCGACAATTTTATGAGCAATTGTAAATCTACTATGACGAACAAACTATTTTTGCAAGAAGTATCTAGCAATTTTGATTAATTTGATACCCTACTAAAATTATCATGTTCCAGACTACTTCATACTTAGTAAATCACAAACAAACTCGCCTGCTTTAGGCCATGATAATCACTCTGGTTTCTGTAAATATGATATTTGTGAGATTACTTTAGAAGAATATTTAACTTGATGGCCTATTAAATCTTTTAGTAAGAAACTAATTAGCCGCTTCACAATTATAGCCTTATATGGCAAAGCTTAGTAAGTATCTTCACGCAATCTAGTTTTGTCTTATATTTTACATATGAAAATAAGAAAGAACAAAAAAAGAGTATGACTTTCGAATTAAAGATTAGGTTAAAAAATACAAGAATACATAGAACGAATTCTAGGGAGTTATAGATTTATTCATTCTTCCGATGAAAAGCATTTATGAACAATCGGTCATCTGCTTAATTTAAACTTAAAAAAGAAACGCCTTAATAAAATGACAATATATATATATATATGTATATATATATATATATATATATATATATATAAGATTTTTCCAATAAATTATTAGCAAACATGTAAAACGTAAAACATATTTCATTGATTTTGCTGTATTGTAACATTGATTTTTTATTTCTTTTTAATTTCCGCTTTCATTCTTCCATGATTTTTGTTCTACTTTTAACTTTTAATCTTTTTTTTTCCTTTCCTTTTTTCTTTCTTTCACTGGATTTTTATTTACATTTTTAATTTGTACTTCTCCTTATTTTAATATCTTCTTGGGGACTGCTATTTTTATTCGAAATTTCGTCTTTAATAAATGTCGACTTAAGAATTGTTAATTTCTTTTTCTGTTTTTTATTGTTTAATGCCGTCTTAAGGATTTCCATTTTTCTTATTCGGAATTTTTCTCTGTTTAATATCGTCTTAAATATTGCTATTTTCTTAACGGAATTGATTTTATGCTTAATGTCATCTTGAATATTGCCAACTCTGCCGGTGTGGCTTCATAATACACCAACTGCACCTCTGCAGGGCGTAAAAGTTCTTGTTTATTGTGGGTTGCGACCTGTAGTACTTGAGGACAGGGTCCTGGTGGGTGAGGGTTTTTTTGAATTGGTATATACATCACTTTGGTCAATATTTGAGCTAGGTATAATCAAGAACATACAAATACCCGCAAAGAACAAGTTCAAAAACAAGGAAAATAAACAGTATAGAGTGTATGGAATATATGTATGGAAATAGATAAACAAAAACGTAGTTATCCTTAAGATCCAACCACTAAAATAAAATAATTATAACTCAAATGGACAAATTGGACAGAAGCATTATATTATACAGTGGAAATGTAGAGTTGCTAAACCAATCTATCATGAAATAAAACAACTCTTTACATATTACAATCCAAATATAATACGCTTGTAGGAGATCTTTCCCAAAGAAAATTCCCTATCGTATTATTTATCACGTGTAAACTTATAAATTTATATTTACTTATAAATTTCCCAACATTCTTAATCTTATAAATTACTAATAAAAATTCATATAATTTTTATGAAGTACTAACTTTCAAATGGCACGTGACAAAAGTTAGGCCCAATCGGATTATTAGTTTACAAATTACAATTATTTAAGTGAAGCTATTGTTGTAAATTTTCAAAACAATGGAAAAATCTTAGTTATTTGTGTTCATAAAGCTTTGCTTTCTGATCAAAACATGGGCTTGATAAGTGCTATTTGAACTCTGCTCCTTCAGAATCAATGGTTAAGAGGTGGTATGCTGACTTTAAACTCAGTCGTACAGACACAAATGATGCTGAACGCTCAGGTCGCCCCAAATCGGCAGTTGTCCCGGAAAACGCCAAAAAATCCACAAACTCCTTTTGGTGGATCGTAAATTGAAGTTGTGAGAGATAGCAGAGAATTTGAACATTGAAAGCGGTGTATTTGCTATTTTGTATGAACATTTGTCAATGGGAAAGCTGTGCTCAATTCAAAGTGGGTGCCGCGTTTGCTCACAGTCAAAAACAACCACGCGTCGACGATTCAGAGCGCTGTTTGCAACTGTTTTCAAAGAAGAGTCTTTGCGTAAATATGTGACAACCCTGGCTCCATCACTTCATCAAATCGGCAGTCAGCTGAGTGGACAGCAGCAGGTGAAAGCCGTTCAAAACGACCAAAGATGCAAACATCAGCAGGCAAGGTTTTGGTCTCCGTATTATGGAATGCGCATGGTATTTATTCATCGACTACCTTGAGAAAGAAAAAACTATCAATAGCAAATATATATAATTATTGGTGCATTTGAAAGAAGAAATCATAAAATAAACGGCCACAAATGAAGAAAAAGTGATCTTTTACCAAGACAATGCACCGTGTCACAAGTCGATTGCAACGATGGTAAAACTAGATGAATCGCACATCGAATTGCTTCCACATCTATCCTTTTCTCCAGATCTGACCCCCAGCAGCTAATGACTGTTTGCAGACCTCAAAAGAATACTCCAAGGAAAGAGATTTGTCTCCAATGAAGAAGTGATATCGAAAAATCTTGTGAAAGGAAGAACCATCGATAGCGATTATTATATAGCATTATTGGTGCGTTTGAATTAAGAAATCGTCGAAGAACGGCCACAAATGCAGAAGAAAAAATGATCTTTCACCAGGACAACGCACCGTGTCACAAGTCGATTGCAACGACGACAAAACTACATGAACTGCATTTCTAATTGCTTCCTCATCTACCATATTCTCCAGATATGGTATCCAGTGACTACTGCTTGTTTGCAGACCTTAAAAGAATCAGTCAATTACGTGAAACACGCTTGGGCGATCATGTCTCGAAAGAGACATGACTGACTGGGAAGAAGATTTTTCCGCAGTAGGTTGCCATTGCTTTCTGCGGTAGACTGTTTGCCGAACAAGGCTATAGAACCCAATCTGTCCTGTGATTTAACCCATAACTGGAAGGAAGAGCCGGATTAATACCTTTCCCAAGGGTATTTACGCGTAAGTGAATGCAATGAATTCAGTTGGAATTCTTAAAAGAATGCTTCAGGGAAAAAGATTTGGCTACAATGAAGAAGTGATATCAAAACTGAGGCGTATTTTTAGACCAAAGACAAGTCGTTCTACAAAAAAGGCATGGAATTGTTACAGAAGCGGTTGGAATCCGTTTATCCCCTTAGAAGGAGACTATGTTGACGAATAAAATCGAATTTTGCTTAAAAGTTTTTATTTTATTAGTTAGACTCGGGATTGATTGAGTGATGTCTTACTCATAAAATTCTCTATCTTCTTTACTCTTCTAAACTTATATTTACTTATATTTACTTCTTTATCTTCTGTTTTAATCTTATAAACTTATTTGTATACAAATTTGTATACTTATTTGTATACTTATTTGTATACAATTGTATTTATTTGCTTATAAACCTCCCTATCTTCTTTACTCTGATAAACATATAAACTTATATTTCTTTATATATTTCTCTGTCTTCTTTTACTATTTTGAACTTATATTTACTCATAAATTTCTCTGTCTTCTTTACTATTATAAACTTATATTTACATACGAATTATTTTATCATCTTCTTAACTCTTCAAAATACAACACTTGGTATGTTGAATGCGTACAATTCAGGTTTAGAATTAATTTTATTTTACTTTTGACAGAAATAATACATTTTTGTGGGTTAAGTTTTTATTAAAATTACTCCACTTTTCCTTTACACCGTGTACGTCACTTCAAAAACTTGTAAATAAATATACAGTATAGCAGTATTTGTCTATATTTTGAATAGATGAGGTAGTGTTTACACTATTTACATTATTCGGACTATTGTCCTCATCTTTGTTGCCATTTGTACGACTTTTAATAATAGATAATTCTATTTGTCTATATTTCTGAGATGAGGTAGTGTTTACACTATTTACATTATTCGGACTATTGTTCTCATCTTTGTTGCCATTTGTACGACTTTTAATAATAGATAATTCTATTTGTCTATATTTTGAATAGATGAGGTAGTGTTTACACTATTTACATTATTCGGACTATTGTCCTCATCTTTGTTACTATTTGTACGATGTTTTGGCCGTTGTTCGCTCCGGCATTCTTCTTTAGGCCCAGTAGATATAGACGTTGATTAGTTCCAGGGATTTGACTAAAAAAATTGTGAATTCAATACCAGGCTACAACAGTAGTGAACAAGTAATTTACAGAGTCCGGTTAGAGAGAGAGAGAGATAACTCATGACTACCAAAAGAGGCTTCACACAAGGAATGAGAATAATATACCCCAGTGATTTTAATAAAGGGTTCCGTTCGGAATTCCTAGCACCGGAAAAGGTGCGTATAACGGCCGAAACGTAGTACAAATGGCAACAAAGATGAGGACAATAGTGCGAATAATGTAAATAGTAAGTATAGAAGTATATGAATTCGTTTTTACTCCATGAAGAGTGAATTCTCTACATTTGAACCAAAGATCTGTTGCCTTGCTCTCTTGTAAATCTAATCTGAGCAGAGTATCCAAGTAAATCTCATACTGTTAAATCGTATTCACCATCACTTTTCTCATATTTTCTCGATAAAATCATTTTCTTACAATAGACCCAAATTTACTGGTACACAGAGAGATTGTTGCCGTTAGCATGTTGCAATTGCACCCAAGGTATTTATCTCAACTATTATTTTATTGAAGCCAGATCATACCCTCCAAATGCCTCTTATTACTTAAGTCAAAAGTCAAGTGGAGAGTACACTACTTAAATAAAGGAATATATAATCATACTTGCAAAATCTAGGTGTCAGCCGTACGATGCTCTTTTCTTCTTAGACATTACCAGGACAAAAGATACTGTCGTTATTTGTAAAGGAGAAACAGCAAATATGATAAATAAATAGGGCAGAGGTTCTGTCGGTGGAGCTGCGTAAAAAGAAAAACAACGATAGAATTATTCTGTCACCGTTAACTGTTCATGTAGTAATCGTTAATAGACAGCAGTCAAGCGACTAGTGAATAAAAGGAGGTAGACGGGTGAAAGTGAAAGTGAAAGTGAAAGCAAAAGAAAGCAGTTCTTTGTAAAAAGAAAGCGAAGCGCGAACATCGTGTATTATTTTTATGATAGAGATAAGTTACAGGTTGCTAAGTCGTCATGGTTGGATGATACGAGAAATAGCTGCCTGCTCCAAATCATTCTGAATGAGAAATGTTCTTGTTTGTATTATCTGAAAATAGCATAATGTTCTTAGTCGATAATGCCATCTCCAGAATTCTGCTAGCATATTTTATTTTCAAGATGGAACGATCTCTATTGAAGCTAAAACCACGAGAAATATCGGCTCGACTGCTATGACAATGGCTTTATTCTGTAACCTAACCATTAATCATGCCCTTTTGTAAATTGGCATGATTGTATGCGGTTTCTGCGGAAAAGAGGTGGCGTCATTTTTCATAAAGATGCTTATATATATATATATATATATATATGTGTGTGTGTGTGTGTGCGCGTGCGCGCGCGCGTGTATGTGTGTGTGTGTGTGTGTGTCTGTGTGTGTGTGTGTGTGTGCGCATTTAGACAGCAACCCCTCTTTTATACGAGTTTTATTAAAATCGACTGACAAGGTACGGCAATTAAATTTTTTTACTTAATTTTTCATTTGTTCTGGTAATTTTCTTCGTTTCTAGACGTAAATGATTTAGAAATAGTCTAAATGTCTTGTATGTCCGAGAGCTTTCGTCTATACTTTTAAGAAAGAATTTTATTTTACTTTTAACTGAATGTGTGGATTGTTTGATGTGTATATCCAGGGTTATAGAAATATTTTATTTTTCAAGCACGGTCAGTAAATTGTAGGCCTGTTCATAGTTGATAATGTTGAGTGTTGGCTTTACTTTTTTTTTTTAATAATAATGCTTCTATTATTTTTATCCTTTATATATGCCTACGTATTTCATCCTGTGATTGACTTTGTGAAAGCGAAGTATCAGTAAACAAGAAATGTTGGTTACTAAAAAAAACTTACACAATTCATTCATAAGATTAACAGAAATTATTAAACATTTAAATATGTTTCTCTGTGTGTGTGTGCGCGCGCGCGTGTGTGTGTGTGTGTTGTAGTTACTTATTTTCGTGGTTTAAGTCTATCCTGAATCATAATGTTCAAAACAGGTAGACTTAAACCACGAAAATAAGTAACTACCACACACACACACACACACACACACACACACACACACACACACACACACACACGTACTACTAGATTGGCATCCCACCCTTTTACCGTCAAAATACTTAAATGTAACCGCCATTTCTACTGTACAGTTTCTTTTCTCGCACATCCCGCCTTTGGAACTCCTTTCCTTATATTTGCTTTCCTGATAGCTGCAGTCTTCAAAGGTTTAAATGCAACCTCATTTGGCATCTTTTATCTTCTTGATTCCCATCTTTCTCTTGTGCTTTTTTTTGTCATTTCCGTTTTTCTGTACCGTATTCTTTCACTACCCCTTTCCTCTCACTGTAACCCGTGCGCAACTGTGACAATTCTGCCTTGCTTGGGATGAAACGATTATATATAAAAAAAACAAAAAAACAATCATGCCCATTTTTTTTATTCTCCGTAGGTTTATTGCCGAAATAACGTAAACTTAAGAAATATACATTTGATAATGAAAATCCAACAAATATGAACATATAAAAAAAGCCAACACAGATGAATAATGCTGAATCTGGTGTAATAATTTCCCGCTAGTTGATGTAGTAAAGAACTCTTAAGAAAACATTGTCTTCAGGTGCTAGGAATTTCGAACCGAACCTTTTATTACAATTACTGGGGTATATGAACTCTATTACTTGCCTAATGCCTCTAACTGCTGTAGTCTGGTACTGAACTTACAGTTCTTTGGGTCAAGTCACAGGAACTAACCAACATCTATATCCGCTAAGGACACATGGCCCAGTTATTGTAATAAAGTGTTCGGTTCGAAATTCTAGCACCTGAAGAAGGCCGGAGCGTACAACTGCCGAAACGTCGTACAAATGGCAAGAAAGATGAGGACAATAGTCCGAATAATGTAAATGCTATAATGAGCTTTTGTTCTATTTTTTATGCGCGTGTGTTTATATTTTGGAATACTGAATTCTAAGTCAGAAAATTAATTGCAAATATTTACAATACAATTGTTGCTTTGATCTGTGAAAATTACTAGTGGAAAGTAAAGTATATTTTTAAATAAAACAATCATTTAAATAATTTATGAATCAGAGTTAAAGAAAAGTATCGTTGTATTGTAAAATAAAATTTCAAATAAATTTGAAAATATATGAATATTCACAAAACTTTATTGAATAGTTTATTTTGAAAAATGTTAAGGCGAAAATTCTAGTCGTAAGACTTAGGAAAAAAAGGATGTCTCGATGGAAGTTTAAAAACGCATTTTGAAAATTATTCATTTATGGTATAGTGGATATTAAATATATTTTACCTAGCGCAACAGCTTTGAAGAAGAAATAAGTATGATGCTTAAAATACAGTTATAGGTCTATAAAAACATCTACGTACAGAGAAATATATAAATTTACTGTAATAATAAAATCTTAATGCACATGTAATCAGAAGTGTATGTACGTACTTTTGTTACGTCCACATGAAGAAAAGTAATGTTTACTCAAATACATGCACCCATTAAAATAACACTTTTTAAAAAATCGTATCACCCCGAGGAAGGCGGTAACGCCACTGATGTGCAGGGGGCTACGTAGTAGTGAAAAGACTGGAAAAGAGAAAGCCGGAAACCACATACTAAACAGGGAACAAGGGATGAGCCTCTTAATCTGTTCAATAGACGTGGGTAGAATGTGAACCGGGCGATAGATAGATCTATCTGCTCCAATTGAAAAAAAAAAACAAAGTGAGAAGATTGGAAAAGAGAAAGCCGGAAACCACATCCTAAACAGGGAACAAGGGATGAGCCTCTTAATCTGTTCAATAGACGTGGGTAGAATGTGAACCGGGCGATAGATAGATCTATCTACTCTAATTAAAAAAAAAAAAACAAGTAAGAAGATTGGTAAAGAGAAAGCCGGAAACCACTAAAAAGTAAATTTATTCAATAAAATTGCCATTGGTTTTAACCACAGCCTCTAGATGAATTCAGAATCTCCTGCAACATTTCTGGACAGCCTCCTTGTTTAAGTTGGTGAATACTGCCATAATCCTTACCTTCAATTCATTTTTAGGCTTACAAAGAGTTTTGTTAGTCTCTCACTTAACTGCATCCTTACACATAGGCAAAGAGATTGCAGTAACACTTACCGTAATAAGAAATACGTGTGCATATAAATAGTATTTTTTACTCACAGACACAGATATACAAAATGGCTTACTGCACGTTTTCGATTGTACCAGTCTGGTAGGGTAACTATTTAATCCCTTTTAAAGACTCCCGCTTCAGCATATTAATGTGTGTTTAATAAATACGAGGACAATCATTTTTTAAATGATTTTCTCCCAGAACAAATCCTAAGCTTCACTCAAGGTATTACTAAATTAGGTTGTATGTACATAAGAAGAAGTAAAGATGATTATGTTATGTAAGATAGGTAACGGTTGCAAAGATTACGATTGAACTAATCAGGAATTTATTTTAGTGTCTGTTCCGCAATGCAGCAGTTCTGCGGAATAAAGCTGCCCAATTTAAAATTCTTTATGATGAATGGAACACGAACTGTCTCTTCGTACTTGATATGACGGGTCTTAGATGTAAATGTAGCTCGTCGTAACATTTTCCATAGATATAGTGATAGAGTAAGGATAGGCTTTCGGTATTTCATCTCTTGTAAAGGGCGGTATTGTTGAAAATAATTCATTAGTCACAAATCCATGTAAACGCGTTATGCTGTCGAAGTAGATAGATTCGCCTATGGTCCGGTTCACACTCCTAATATTTTTTTTTTAACAGAAGTAGATTTTAATCTCTTGTTTCCTGTTAAAGATTAGGGTTCTGGGTTCTTTTCAGGTCTTCTTTAACTTTATACTTGTGATATTTCCACCTATTTTCTGAAATTTTACTTACTGTTTTTTCTTCAGTAGAAGTAGCGAGGTTGTAATATCGTCTGGTTTACACTCATTCCCCATCTTTTTAAAAGGTGTAGATGTTTATCCATTGTTTCCTGTTTAGACATTGGTTTCTAATTCATTCTAAATTCTTCTCATTCAATTTTAATCCATGTAAACCGTTGCTTTTTAGTGGTTTTATCGCTTTGATTGTGTGCATTGATTAAAACAAAACTACGCTGAGCTGACCTTAGTTTTAGCTTCTTGTAAATATCGCATAATATGTTGTGATAATTTTTTTAACATGGCCAGTACATTCAAAAGATTCATTTCAAATATCAATCGCTTCCGAACTGTTCCTTTTACCAAATTTTATGCACTGTTTTCTGCATAACGGTATCGTCTCCTGAAGACTTTGTTACGAAAAAGTCACATCTAAGACAAATTGAAATACTTGTAAATAGAACCAATGATTTTTTTTTAGTTTTTGTGTACGAAACTTTGAAAAATATGTATCAGATTCTATCACTATCTCAGATAAAGAATCATAGATAAAGATGCCTACCAGAAAAAAGTATTTCACTCGATGATACAAATGTTTCTAAAATAATTAATGAACATAAAATAATTTTTCAAGCATAACATTTGAACAAGTTAGTTTACTCAACAACATCTTTGTTTCAATTACAGGTGAAAGTAATGATGCGAATTTTTTCGCCTCCAAACACAGGAAGTCATGGTGAACATGGGTCACTGATTTTGTCGGTCGATGCCCGAAAGAAACAAGTCACTCTTCACGATCCATCTGCTAGTGGATACGTTTCAGCAACCAGACGGACTGGAATTGTTGCCCCTAAAACATTTGCATTTGATGCGGTTTTCCCACAAGATGATTCTTTGGTGAGTTTTTTTCTCTTCAGTCTAAAAATCTGTCTGTCCTTCACTTTCCAGAAATAATTCTCTCTAATTTCTTCACTAATTTTTTTCATGTATGTCAGTAAATTATTATCTGTAAAGATTTGATGCTCGTATTCATTTTTCTACTTGATCTCGTCAATTTTAAACTATATATATATATATATATATATATATATATATATGTGTGTGTGTGTGTGTGTGTGTGTGTGTGTGTGTGTGTGTGTGTGTGTGTGTGTGTGTAGTTGAGCAGCAATCTTTCTTTTAAATGTTTCGTTAAAAACGATCGACAAGGTAGATTTTATTAATTTTTTGTTTTTAACTCTTTCAGTATTCTTACGTTTTCTTTTTGCTGGAGATAATAAATGTAAAAACGTTCCATAATTATTAGATATCTAGGCGCTTTCAGCCACTTCACAGTCCATTCACAAGGAAGTTATGTTCCGATGTTTTTATTTTTCTTCATGTTTTGACTGTAACGTAATTTATTTTGTGTTTTTGAAAAGGAGCGTTCTTTAAAAACTATCACGTGACTCACGCAACTGGAAATCGAGTAAGCGTCTTTCTATTTTTAGAAAACTTTCAAAACTCCATTTCTACTATTAAACAATGCGAGACTGAGTCTAGAAGAGAACTGTTATGGCGAGATGCTTTTGATATGGTGACTTAAAAAGTATTTTTGTATTTTCGACCTGACTCTTCCTTAAGTGTTCTTGTAAATTATGGATTAATAAATGTTTCTTTTTGCCCTTTTGTTTTGATAGATAGCATGTAAGACGTCTACGGAAAGAAGTAGTAGAATGTCCAGTATAGGTAATTGATGTATGATAAAATATGCAGTCTTGTATTGGGAATTGAAATTCATACACTATATTAGCCATCGCTAGTTTAAATTTGATGGCGTTGATTTGATTAGAAGCAACAAGATTTGCACTCTTCCATTTTCTATTATATATTATATTTACATATTTTTGAGAAATTATGGCAGAAATATGGTGTTTAATAATTTTTCGTATAGCGAATTCGTCCTGCTTATAATTATTGTGCTTTTGGTTGCAGTAAAATATATTGATGTTATTTTGTGCGCTATTTTTAGTACTGGCGTCGTGCATTTTTGTAAGAATAATTTTATTTGTTTATCAATGATATACTTGGAAAAATTATTGTCACTAATGTTTGCTTTATGTGTTTTAGTTCGCTTAAAAATATTCACTGAGAGGAGGAATTTGGATGTGCTCTATTTACGACTTTCGTTATTACTGCTATTTTATATCTTCCGGGCATTGGCTATTATACTTTAGAAGACAAGAATTTTACTGGTGTTCTTTGATACAGAAAACTGATCAATTCTTTTTATTTTTAGCTCTATATTAACATTAAGGAATGGGATTTTGTTATTTTTCATGAGTTCATGGGAAAATTTTAGGGTTGTGTTATTTTCAAAATTTGATTTCAAATTTACAATTTCATCCCAAAACAAAAATGTCATCAACATATCTTATATAAATCTCTAGTTTATCGGTTGTTTTAAAAACTTTGTTTGTAGGACATGTAAAAGTTAGAGAACGTAGGACCTAATGGGTTTCTCATACTGACTCCGTTAGTTTGGATGTAGATGTTACCATTACGTTCATAAAACGAAGCTTTCATGGTACAGGTGAGCAGTTTCCAAAGAACTGCTAGTGGAATCTTTGGAGGAGGGATTGATTGGTGTTTGTAGGCACAGTCACTTGTTATATTTAATGTTTCTTCAACTGGGACGTTAGTAAAAAGATTTTCTAGATCCAGTATGGCTAGAATATTACCTTTGGGATTAGTTTCTTTTGATTTGTAGAAGAATTTATTTGTTGATTCAATGATGTAATTGTTAGGTATGTATGGCGAAATTATGTGATTTAGGGTTTTTGATAATTGGTATACTGTTGTAGATAAACCTTGCTTATGGGATTTTACATTTTGATAAAGATATCCTGGTTGGTAATCACCAAAAGTTTTCTTGATTTTTGAATTACTGACGTCAGCTTTGTTCACTGAGATTATTTTTTTACGCAATTTTTTAAAATAAATCTGTGGGAATTTTTCTTAATTTAGTAAACTTTGTTGTGTCATCTAGGGTAGTTTGTAATTTTTTGTTCTCCAACGGTACCCTAACAAACACTCTATCAAAACTCTATAAGAACTCTGGATATTTACCAAAGGTTTCCCCATTGAGACGGTATGTGACACAATGTCGGGTTTAACGTTGGGAACTCAAGTGCATAGACTCGGGCCAAAGATCAAATCTTACCTAGCACCTCCAACTGCGGGATCGGACACTTTGCATTGACTATTTTTCTCAGCCGCGTCTCCATCCGTAGACAAATATCTAATATTCGTACTCTGCCAGAAAACAGAGAGCTTGGCAATTGCGTGCTCTCTCAAAACTCTGAGTATTTATCCAAGTTCCCCCAATTGAGTTGGGACGCAACACAAAGTCAGTTTTAACGAGATTCCTACGCTGAATTAAATTCTTGTCTATTTCTTCCCAGTCGAGTCTCTACCGTAGACATAGCCTTACTGGGTCCCTCTGCGCTCGAAGACAGAGAGTTCGTCAAACTAGCTGAACTCTGTCTTTGAATTCTTTATTTAAGGCGTCTTGCTTAGTTCGTTTGTGTTACCGGGGGTGTCTTATTTGCAGCACAACATTCTTCTTTTGATATTTTTTTTTCTTAAATACTTTCTTTTATTTTTTAGTATTTACACTCGTTTTTTTCTGGTGAGTTGGCCACGTACAGAACTTGTATTTATTTCGTTTTGGGTCAAGTACTACATTTTCCGTACGTCTTCTTTTTCTGATACTCATACTTGTGCACTCAACAAATTCTTGTGGGTGTTAATACCTTTAAGGTATTATAGATTCAGTTAGTTAAGTACCATACTAGATTCACGCTTGGGCGATCATGTATCGAAAGAGACATGACTGACTGGGCAGAAGATTATTCCGCAGTAGGTTGCCATTATATTCTGTAATAGACTGGTTGCCAGTCAGTGCTATAGAACCCAATCTGTCCTGTTATTTAACCCATAACTGGAGGGAAGAGACGGATTAATACCTTGCCCAAGGGTATTTGCGCGTAAGTAAATACAAGGAATTCAACTGGAATTCGAACTCGGCTTACCGATTTCTCATTCTGAGCCTATATCCACTGCACCACAACGCACATCCTATTATCTATTCAATCTATTATAGATTACTTGAATAGATTCTTGCTTTCTTGCAGTCTTTTATTTTCTTCAGTAAATTTTTTCCTTAACTGATTCCAATGCCTCTTGTGTTCCCATTTTTTTCTTTTACTATTTTTCCAATCCCTCTTATCAAATTTCCATTTTTATACACTCTGAAAAACACTTATTCGTTAATTTTGAAACGATTTGTGCCATTTTTGTCAAACATTTTTATCCCTTTTTTTACCTGGCAAGAACTTGCCGAATACTGATTTAATGTTTTTTGCGAACATCAGTTCTGCCGGTGACAAGACTGTCTGTGTATTGGTATTCAGCATTATCTGTTATACTCGCAAGGATTTTTGAAGTGCTTCTTCACTCACTTTTTCATTACTAGTTTTTTCAAACCTTTCTTAAAAGTACCCACAAACCGTTCAGCTTGTCCGTTTGACCATGGATAATACAGCGAGGTAGTAATATGTTCAATCAAGAACATTTTACAAAATTCTTCAAATCCCTAATCCGTAAATTGTGTACCGTTATCTGTGACCATGACATCCGAAATGCCATATCTTGCAAACAGTTCATGTAAAAAATCACTATAACCATAGATGATGAATTTTTGCACTTGCAAACTTCACTGAGTAAAGCTATCCACTACAACCAGATAATGCCATCCATTTGTTCCACCTGCAAAATCTATGTAAAATCTTGACCATGGAGTATCTGTCTTTAGTCAAGTTTGTAATTTCCTGGTAGGTGATTTTGCTGCCAGAGAACAAACATTTTTTCTATTTTGATCCAGTATACATCGCTTCTCATAAGAGATATCATCCTAGAAATTCCCGAATGTCCACTATGAATATTTTTTTCATCTATGTGCCGGTTCGACAATGTAAATGTAAAAATACTGCATTGTAATGGTAGATTAACAGAAAATAGATAATAAATACCAGGAAGTTACTAGAACGTTCTTTCATCAAATAAATTCTATGCTGGTTTGACAAGGTTCTACATATACGTTGCATTTTAACCTTACATTAACAGAAAATAGATAATAAATACCAGGAAGATATTAGAACGTCGATTTATCAAAATAATACTTTGTTGGTTTGACAAGATTCTACATATACGTTGCCTTTTAACCTTGCAATAACAGAAAATGGATAATAAATGCCAGGAAGTTACTAGAACGTTAGTTCATCAAATAAATTCTATGCTGGTTTAACAAGGTTCTACATATACGTTGCATTTTAACCTTACATTAACAGAAAATAGATAATAAATACCAGGAAGATAATAGAACGTGCAGCCATCAACTAAAGTCTTTTACAAGGTGCTAAACAAATTTTGCTTTGTAACGTTACATAAAAAGAAAATGGATTATAAATTCCGAGAATATATTAGAACATACATTCATCACGTAATTTTTTCTTTTATCTTCAATATTCTGGTCCAGATACTACAGAAATGTTGCCTTGTAACTATGAATTAATGGGAAATAGCTAATAAATACAAGGCAGATATTACAACGTACAGTCATCAAGAAAATTAATATTCTCTTTTATATGCTGGTTGTACATATATACTCAATAACGTTATATTTACAGAAAAATAGACAATAAATACAAGAAAGATATTAGAACGTAGAAGTAAATTTTTATTTTCTTCCATATGATTGTAACAAAATATATTACAAAAATGTTGCCTTGTAACGTTACATTAACACAAAATAGAAAATTAATGCAAGAAAGATATTAGAACGTAGAAGTAAATTTTTATTTTCTTCCATATGATTGTAACAAAATATATTACAAAAATGTTGCCTTGTAACGTTACATTAACACAAAATAGAAAATTAATACAAGAAAGATATTAGAACGTAGAAGTAAATTTTTATTTTCTTCCATATGATTGTAACAAAATATATTACAAAAATGTTGCCTTGTAACGTTACATTAACACAAAATAGAAAATTAATACAAGAAAGATATTAGAACGTAGAAGTAAATTTTTATTTTCTTCCATATGATTGTAACAAAATATATTACAAAAATGTTGCCTTGTAACGTTACATTAACACAAAATAGAAAATTAATACAAGAAAGATATTAGAACGTAGAAGTAAATTTTTATTTTCTTCCATATGATTGTAACAAAATATATTACAAAAATGTTGCCTTGTAACGTTACATTAACACAAAATAGAAAATTAATACAAGAAAGATATTAGAACGTAGAAGTAAATTTTTATTTTCTTCCATATGATTGTAACAAAATATATTACAAAAATGTTGCCTTGTAACGTTACATTAACACAAAATAGAAAATTAATACAAGAAAGATATTAGAACGTAGAAGTAAATTTTTATTTTCTTCCATATGATTGTAACAAAATATATTACAAAAATGTTGCCTTGTAACGTTACATTAACACAAAATAGAAAATTAATACAAGAAAGATATTAGAAAGTGCATTCAACAATTAATTTCCTTTTTAATTCTAAAAATCACCTATCTTAATTTCTTAGAGTATTTTTTTTCAAAATAAATGTCTTTTTCTTTACTTTATTTCTTCCAGCATAAAATTGCATAATATATCTTTAATTTAAATTTCCCTTTTTAATGCTGCAATCACAGTATCCTCAAACGGCTAAGTATTTTTTTATATCAATCTTTATAAACACTCCGTATGTTCTATTTTTTGGACGATTGGTATTCCACCTTAAAATCGTAATTTAATAATTTGGTACCCGGCGTTGTAATCTATTCGATGTATGCCTACGGATTACTTTTTTCGAACCAAAAATTGATAAAAGAGCTCAGTGGCCTTTCTGTAAACGAAAACTCCTTTCGTGTATGAATTTGTGTAAATTTTCACTGCAGATATTATTGCTAACTCGTCTTTTCGATTTGGCTGTATTTTTTTCTGTCGGTAGTAGCGAATGCGAAGCTTGTGCAACGGCTTTCATGTTACTGTCTACATCTTTATGTATAACTCAGTCAGTCAGTTAAGTGCCATACGTGAAACACGCTTGGGCGATCATGTCTCGAGAGAGACATGACTGACTGGGCAGAAGATTATCCTGCAGTAGGTTGCCATTGCTTTCTGCTGTAAACTGGTTGCCAGCCAAGGCTATAGAACCCAAGGCTATAGAACCCAATCTGTCCTGTTATTTGACCCATAACCGGAAGGAAGTGCCGGATTAATACCTTTCCCAAGGGTATTTGCGCGTAAGTGAATGCAATGAATTCAACTGGAATTCGAACTCGGCACCCCGATTTCTCGTTCCGAGCCGATATCCACTGCACCACAACGCACATTCATGTATAACTACCGCTCCCATATTATAGTCACTAGCATCTAAAGCCAATACAATTTTTACTTTTGGGTCGTTAGTGTTTTCTTGAGTTCCTCAAACGCCTTTTGATATTTATAAGTTCAGTTCTACTTTATGCATTTTTAACAAAGTTGTTCAGTGGAGCACTCATTTCTGCATATTAGGTATATAGGCCTACAAATAATTTGTTAGTCCTAAAAATGATCGTTCTCTATGGATCTAGGTGGTGACCACGTTTGTAAATAATAAATGCTAGATATTTGATTTTAAACAAAAACAATTCGTATTATTCTTTAGCGAGTTTGTAGCCTTTTTTCGTATTTTTCAAGAATTCTTTTTACATGCTCGGTATGTTGTTTCTTGTGTACACTCTAATCAATATGTCATCGAGATAAACAACAGCGAAATCCCAGTCTGCAATCACAGTGTCCATAGCTTGCTGAAATATGGCTAGAGCCACTTTTATCCCAAAAAGTAGTTGGTTGAACTTATAAAATCCCCTGTGTGCATCCATCGTTATTAACTCTGAACATTCTTTTTCAACTTGTTTTTGCAAATACGACTCAGAAATATCCAGTTTCGCAAAATGTTTATCACGGCTTAATTTTGCAAACAATTCCTCTAGACTTGTAATTCTAAACATTTTTAACCCTGTTGAAAAAACAGCACAAACACGACTTTTTTCTCTGCATACACTGTTGATTTTTCCCATTTTGAATGGTTCGTTTTTTCAATTACCCCCATTTTTTCAAGTTTGTCTAATTCCTTGTTGACTTGATCTTTGACTGCGAACGATACAATATGTTTAGGTTTAAATTTTTTTCCATGAAACTTTGCTTTGACTTTTGAACACCAATCCAACACATCGGACAGAACAGCTGGAAAATTTTCTTTTCAATTTATTATTTAAATTTTCCCATTGTTTTTTTTTTTAACTGGTCACTTTTCCATTTATATTTTTGCAAAAAATATTTTTAAATAAATCCTAAAATTTGAATAATTCCATCCAGTTAGTATTGAATAAGTTTGTAATATTTTTTAACTCATAAGTCTTAAACACCTGTTATGAAATGAAATATTGCAAGTCATTTCATCAATAACAAATAATTTCTCATACAACACGCTACCTGAGATATTTTAAGTTCTTATTTTCCAATTGCTTTTTATATGGCTTCATTGATTATTGTGGTATCACTACCAGTGTCTCATTATATTTTACATTCATATTATTATTTTCACTAGCACAAAATTTTATTTTATTTTCTGTAATTATTTTTTGTAATTATTTATCGTTATGTACGTTTTTTGTGAGAGTTTTTTCTTTAATTTTACAGTGTCACTGTCCTACTTTTCCAAAATTGTAGCACTTTAAATTCTTAAAGAGGCAGTCGTCTCCGTGATGTGACCTTTTACATCTGAAGTATGAATTAATTTTTCTTTTTCGACATTTTTGTTTGACTTGTATACCTGCACATTCTACTTCTTCAATTTCCTACGTATCGCATCTCAGATTTAGGATTCTCTAAAATTCGTCTGATATCTCTAGTAGTTTTATTTTTTTATTTTGTTTCAGTTTGCTTATGATTCTTGCACGTATTTCTGTGTCTTTTTTCACAGTTGACACTGAAAGAAAATTAATCCTTTAAGCGTATCTGGAGTCAGCTTATCTAATTGGAATCTTTTACACTTTTTGATTCCAGAATATGTGTCGAAATCTTTGTCTTCTATTTTCATCATATTTATACATTTATTCAAAATAATTTTTTCCTGTTATTCATGATAGTACAAAATTATAGTATGTTTCATGTTCAACTTGTACTAACTTTCTCAATAAAGGTCTTGTTTTGTCTAGTCTTTCCAGTCGATGTATTCTTTTCTTTAAATTTGCTGGTATCTTCTAAATGGCAATTCCATCATCTCAATTGTATGTGAGTTGTAGTGTTTGTCACTGTCTGGAGTTTAAAAGAATTGGTAAATTTTCCATTTTCTTTTGAATTATTTCAATTAACTTTTGTTGTTGTTGCTGGAATTCGAACTGCTGCTGTTGTTGTTGTATTTCTATCCCTTAAGCTAATAATTATTCCACATTTAAGAATATATAAGGGTTTTACACAGATAAAATAAAAAGTAATTACACCAATGTGGTTCTAATCTCTTGTTTTTACCGCAGCAAAAAGAAAGGTAGTATTTTCCTGCTGCGCCTTTTCACTGTTAAAACTCGCTACTAACTGTTATAATATCATGTATCAACTGACTCCAACAGTATTCTAACGAAAACTCTATCAGAACTCTCTGGTAACTTTATCTCTGACATTCTTGAGTTAAGTTGATTTTATTTAAGGCGTTTTGCGTAGTTTATTTGTGCATTATTTACTCTACAACAATTTTCAATAAATATAATGCATAAAATAAATATAATATTCAGTTAAATTTCTCATAATGTTTACATTACTTTCAGCAATAGACAAAATCGTGTAAGTACTTCAAATTGATAATAATTTTCAATGGCTAACATAAGACATATTTTGTTAAAGAGAGTTCTTCGTTTCTCAAGAAAATGTTCACATTATTCCAAACTAATTATAAATGAACACCACATATATAATTTCCCTTGCCAAGACATCCGGGCAAATTTCAAGCATTTTTTTTTATTTCATAAAGAGACAACTGAAGTTCTCGGGACATGTAATGAGAAAGAAAGGCTTGGAGCATCTTGTACTAACAGGTCAGATAGAGAAAAAAAGAGACAGGGGAAAGCAGCGGATAACATATGTGAATGGCTTGAGCAGGTAAATGACAGGGCGGGGTTTGGGTATGATAACAGGAGAAAGTGGGCTAAGAGCCACCAGGAAAAAAAGAGACGAGGAAAGCCATAATCGCTTACGTCCTGTAGAGACATGGCATATAGAAGAAGAACATATTTCAGTAACAATTTTTTAAAACTTTCCCTGATTGTCACTACGAAATCATGGTCGAAATTATAGGTAGGTATTTCATACAAAGAAAATATCTTTCTAAGAAAATATTTGTTTGAAAACAGAAAGAAATATTCAGCTTAAATCTGTGATTGACACCAGAACAAGATTTCGAACAATACGGTCCTGCTGATCAGAAAATAATATTTCCAGCATAAAAAGACCATACATTTTTTCTGACAGAACAATATGACAACTGACTGCTTTTCTTAGTGTACTGATTTTATTTTTTTACACCTGTCAACTTTTCCACTTCGTTGTTGTAAACACCTGGCTATCTCCTACTCTATTCTATCCATGTTCATCTTCTAATTTTTATTTTTTTCTCATATTTACCTTTTCTTCATTTTTTTAATAACTTGGATCTTACATTTGAACATAGTTTTCGCAGTCCTTTTTATATTCTCCGTTAGCTATTTATATCAATCTATTTACAATTATTATCTCCCTTGCTTTGTTTTTTTCTATCTGATAAATAGAAAAAAAAGTTAATTTTCTATCTATCAATCTAGTGTCTTTCTGTCTATCTAATATTTCCTTTTTATACTCCTTTTTTATTTCTTCGCTCTCCGACGTTTATACCTTGTTTTTTACTTCTCTCTTTATTTTAGGTTTATAAAATACTCTTTCTTTCTATATATTCTCTTGTACTACTCTCTCTCTTTCTCTCTCTGTTACTCTATTCCTTTACCAAAACATTAATTCGTTTGCTTTTGATTTCTCAAACCTTTTCATCGCTCTCTGACTCTCTCTCTCTCTCTCTCTCTCTCTCTCTCTCTCTTTCATACACAGTCCTTTGTCTCCTCATTTGCATTATTTTAATATACCATGGATCATTTTAACAAAAGTAAAACTAAACTTCCTGTTATCATTTTTTATTAACATTTTTATACCTGATTTTAATTTTAGTACATGTTACATAAATAACTAGTTTGTTAACATTATCATGTATAAAACTTTATTCTACTCATTTTATATAACTTTAAATGCTATTAGAATAGTAATACAAATTAATTTGATGAATATATTGTAAACTTATAAACTGTAAAAAAATCTAGTTTGATTACTCCATAATAAAATGAAATCTGTTTTTAAAAGTATAAAATTGGACTTCCATCTGTAAAACTGGATTGATTTACAAAATGTATTCTCAAACACACTTTAAAATATAAAAAAATACGACATTTCATTAGAGAGTGCATCTGAAATATCACGTTTTTGATGATTCACGTGCTTGTCAGACACACAACATTTTGGAAAAAATAAATTCAGTCTTGTATGTAGTTGTTTCAACTAAATTTGCTTTGCTTTAAATCGATTATAACAAATAAGTCTAAAATAGACTGTCGATTTCGACATCGTTTTCCATGATGCCTTATGAATATAATTTACATAAAAAATCAGTTGATTTACATAAATACTTAATTTATATAATTAATTTAAATATAAATATCATAAAAATTATGTATGGACATAATGTTTGTACTGAAACGTTTAAGAACATCTAATATGTTCTTTCTAAGTTCATTAAAAATTCTAAGCAGAAAACTGCTTTGTCATTTATGCGAAGTAATTTCAAATTTTGATTATGAGGCTATTTGATAAAATTTATAGTCAGGGGATAAGAAAAAAATGGCTCTGCGAATCTGTCAACATTTTGGAAAATCAAGACAAAGTAATACTTCCTGATTTAGAAATAATGAACAAACCAACATTTTCCATATAGTTGAGAGGAAATAATGAACGTGGTTTTTCAATAACATTTTAAAGATTATTCGATACTATATGGATATGCGCTGTGGTGTAATGGATATCGGCTTCGAATAAGAAACCAAAGAGCCGAGTTCGAATTCCGTTTGTATTCATTAATGCACACTTACGCAGGAGAGACTGTGTTATATATCCTTAAACGACGTCCCTTCCAGAGCTCTGTATAAGATATCTCGTTTAACTCAACCCTTTAAGTTTTTGTTTACTTCTGCTGTATCCAAGTATTGAACTCACAACGCTTTTATTCCCTTGACTTTTTTTTGTTGGTTCGTAGAACTAGAACAATTTATCTCAGTGGACGAAATAAGGGGTTCAGTTTGAGCTTTGTCAGATAAAGGCGATTATGTCTCAAAAGAGACATAACTGACTGGGCAGAGATTATCGCGTAGAAGAATGCCTTTACTTTCTGCTGTAGACTGGTTGCCAGCCACGGCTATAGAACTCGATCTGTCCTGTTATTTAACCCGTAACTTGAGGGAAGAGACGGACTAATACCTTTCCCAAGGGTATTTGAGCGTATCTAAAAGAAACATCTCAAATGTGCTTAGATAACTCTTCCACGGTATCCTTTTGGCTCATGGACTACGAAGGGGACTTGGTAATTAGACACTTAAAATTACTCTCCGTGACTGTGAAACCACACAAAATAATAATAATAATAATAATAATAATAATAATAATAATAATAATATAGGTCATCGAACGGTTCACACTCCACCCACGTCTTTTGAACACGTGAAGAGGCTCATCCCTTGTTTCCTGTTTAGGATGTTGTTCCCGGCTTTCTTTTCTTTTTTTCACCCCAATCTTCTTTCACTTTTTTCTTTTCTCTTTTTTTTTGTTCTCAATTGGAGTAGATAGACTTAACTATCGCCCGGTTCACACTTCACCCACGCCTATTGAACAGGTGAAGAGGGTCATCCCTTGTTTCCTGTTTAGGATGTGGTTCCCGGCTTTCTTTTTTTCCAATCATTCTACTCTTAAGTAGCCCCATGCGCATCAGTGGCGTCACCGCCTTGCTTGGGGTGATATGATTAGAAAAAAAAAAAAGGTCCACCTGCAAGATTATAAGCTACACTTATAAAAAATGGTCACCAAATTGATCACATTTGGCGGTAAAACATGTGCCTTACATACTTTTATTAGAATAGGCGTTATATGTATTCGGCTTCGTATATTTTACACCAGCTTTGAACTTTCTCAAGCAATAGATAAATCGTAGTAGCAATATCATTTGCGGTAGCAGTAGTAGCAACAACATCAGAAACGTTAGTAGTAGTAGTAGTAGTAGTAGTAGTAGTATCTAGTCTATAGTTGTCTATATAAAATGTTTTGGGGTAAAGTTTTCTAAAAAAAAAATACATTTAATGTATTTGAAGACTAAAAGAACAAAAACTTTGTTGAAGTACTCTTTCCTTGTGATATCTTTAATTTTGCCGGTATAAATAAAGTTAATATATACTATTCTTCTTGAATAATTCTTAAAATTTGCCATTAAAAAGTGCATTTTATCGTTCAACTATTGGTTTATTTACGATATGTCTCACATCACAAAAGATTATAAAAGTTCACCAAAATCAAGCCATATAATCTACATGAGCACTTCAGCTTGATATAATGGTTAGCAAACATTAATTACAATTGAATAGTGGCTTTGATCCTTACTGGGTATTCATTACATTAGGCCATTTGCCTCATTTATGTTACGTTTGGTAAATCAGGCACTTCAGCGTGGTATAATGTGCTTGTCTCGCTAGATCAACTGCGAATGAGTAGAGAGTTCAATCCTCATTTGATGCTCCCTATTGCTGACCTTGTCCCACATCTAAGCTATACTTAGTAAATCACTATACATAATAAACATTTACTAAACAAACGAGTTGAGAATAAGAGAAGGCTTAAGTGCAAGGGATGCAACTTTCACCTCAAAATAACCTTTCTACAGAAAGGAAGAGAGAACCAAATAAATTATACCCACGTCGGTAAATGCTCGACTATATACTACGAGTGCTACCTGAGAGACCAACCACAGCATCCAATAGAAAACATGGTGAAAGACAATAGAAGGAATTTTCATAAAGATACGTCTGACCAGGTATCAAGTTTATGACAGAACAAGAGATTGAGCTGGATGAAAATTACTCGTCATCTAGTACTCCCAATGAAACTCTGAAATAAGAGTAAAATTTGCATTAGTGTTTTTTTTTATATATAATCATATCGCCCCAAGCAAGGCATTTTACTGCCACTGTTTTGCAGGGAGTTACACAGGAGGGAAGTTATGAAAAATAGCGACAGGTCATGGGAGTGTCAGGAAGTGAGTAAGAGAAGGATGAGAATACTGATGAGAGTGGAGTGGACGGAGAAAGAAGCATGAGAGAGAGGATGCTGGTTAGTGAAATAGGAGATAGGAGATGACTATTGACTTTACATTTAAATTCTTGGACATTGTAGCTATCGGTATTCTCATCATCTCTCATCATCATCAATCCCCTAACTCTTTTTCATCAAACTGCGCAACTGAACACCAGACAAGATTTTTTTTATGTCTTGGTTGAAAGCCAGAAATGTACTCATTCATGCGTAGAGTATCTTTGGCAAGCAGACCTAACAAAACCAATTCCTCTCCTGGTCTAATTTAAGCCGAGATTCTCATTGAAAGCTTGTCTTGATTACAAAAACGTGGACGTTGATTCCAACGGAAGAACCCTACATCTTGATTGTTGACTTTATTCCACCGCCAACCGATGACGTGTTATCATCGCTCTGGCTTCATACGTAGCTAGAGTCTGCAGAATGAGTGGCCAAGAATAAATGTAAACAAATGGCAGAACTACTCAATAAACTTAATTGATCAAGTTTGCAGTAAACAATAACAAGAAAAAGAAAAGAAAATACACGTCAAAATAAAGTAAAGCAAGAAAACAATACAAATTGACAGTAATGAAGCAAAGCAACACTCGGTCAGTCAGTTAAGTGCCATACGTGATATACGCTTAGGCGATCATGTCTCAAAAGAGACATGACTGACTGGGCAGAAGATTATCTTGCAGCAGTTTGCTTTCTGCGGTATACTGGTTGCCAGTTAAGGCTATAAAACCCAATGTGTCCTGTTATTTAACCCATAACTGGAAGGAAGAGCTGGATTAATACGTTTTCCAAGGGTATTTGTGTGTAAGTGAATGTAAGGAATTCAACTGGAATTCAACTCCCCGATTAGTCGTTCCGAGTCCATATTTATTGCACCACAACGCACATCCAACACTAACATGTCAAAAAAGACCAAAAACTAAGAATTAAGTTTGACAGATATGATAGACTAAACTATCGCCCGGTTTACACTCCACCCTCATCTATTGAACAGGTGAAGAGGCTCATCCCTTGTTCCCTGTTTAGGATGTGGTTTCCGGATCTCTCTTTTCCAAATCTTTTCACTCTTACGTAGCCCCCTGCACGTCAGTGGCATTACCGCCTTGCTTGGGGTGATATGATTACAAAAAAAAAAAAAATAAACAAACGTAGCGTTCTAACTTCAAGACAAAACATACTGGGACTCAGATGATAACAAGTGACCTATTTTATAAGCTAAGAAGAAATCCCAATATTTATTTGTGTGCTTCTATCAATAAATTTAGGAGGGCAAAGTATTTTGCAGTCATTTCTACATTAGACCTGAACAACAACCCTATTTTTCTAGATGGCCGTTGATTCCGTATAAAGGCTCCTCTACCCCTTGATAGTTTCTTTCTTCATAATCTCGCTGCGTGTCTAAGCATCGACCTCACTCGAAAAGCCTGTTCGAGAAACCGGTTTAGTCACTGATGACCCGACTATGTAATCCAGCTGTAGCTTCCACGTGCGTCATAGGCAACTAAGCAGGTTCCTCCACCAGTTTGCTCGTAACACTCGTACAATTATCTGACATAAAAAGCAATCAAGACTTCCCTAGATTTCCTATTAAATTATATTATTCTTAATACACGAGACATGATTATTCAAGTGCTGATTCTTACATTCTCAGTTTTCTGATATTGTTGAACACAATTGAAAGAAATATTTGAGAATGATTCTATACGTCTCCAACATTAGTTAACTTTGATTTGGGATAGCCAAAATGTTAGACTAAGAACATTTTAATCAAGAACCAGGTCGGCACACTCTACAATCCACAACTGCCTACACGCCAAATTTCGTCGCTTTCAAATAATAAATAATTTCAGTATACGTGACTATGGCAGGAAGATTATAAAACGGAATTGTGATTAATAATATAGTTCATATGCGTGCTTATTAAAACACACACACGCGCGCGCACGCACGCACGCACACGCATGCACACACACACACACACACATACACACACACACACACACACACACTTGAGAGTGCAAAGCCTTAATATTTCGTAAGTTTAGGAATGAACTGAGAATGATATTAAATGAAAGATATGTTATATGCAAAATGATATATCGTAATGGTAAATGAAACATTTTAATTCACCAGATTGCAAAACAGTTTTTACACTCTTTCTTTCTCTCTCATCTATATATATATATATATATATATACTTCTTACCGAAAGTAAGCAGAGTAGCCGTAAACAGTTTTCCTTAGAATTGTATGAATACATCTCATCTCCTAACATCTGACCTACATTATAAATTTTCAATGTCAACCTTCCTTCTGATTAGTTAAATGAGACACACACATAAGATCTAAATTTTCTATCTGTCCTCTCTCCTTGTATTAACTCATTAACAAGCAAATAATTTTCCTCAAAGTTACATAACATTGCCTGATAAAAACTTTAAATCTCGAAACATAGAAATTTCCGCGATGTAAATTTTTTTAAAAAAATAAAAACAAACTTAATTATGGATTGCTTATATATATATATATATATATATATATATATATATATATATATATATATATATATATATATATGCGGCAACGGTGGTTTGGGCGAAATGAACCATGTGAAAGTTTGGACCCGTTTCTCTGTCTACAACAGATTTAAAAGAAAAAAAAACCCAACCCTATAATATATCTGTAAAATAATCACTTTCAGAACAATGATTACATTTAATCAATACCCGTTAGAATATTTTAAAATAACTTTGTCGGTATTTACACTATTTATATTGTACAGACTGTTTCATTTTTGTTGCCATATTCACGACGTTTCGGTCAAAGAAGGTCGGAACGTACAAAGGTCGAAACGTCGTAAATATGCTGAGGATAACGGTCTGAACATTAGAAATAGTGTAAATAATTACAAAAACAGAAATATAGACAGATTTTGAAGAAGGTCGAAGCGTACAGCGGCCGAAGTGTCATGAATATGGTAACAAAGATAAGGACAGCAGTACGAACAGTGTAAATAGTGTAAGTAATTACACTTACCTCAATAGACCAGAAATAACTAAACATGTTAAACTTAATTCTGTGACTGTCAGCATATAAATAATTGAGTGATCACATGGCCTACTGCTTGCTTTGGCCAATTTTTGACAAGTTCGACGATTCGCTGTACTTTTGATTGGATTTTTTTACACGACGTGATTTTTTGAACGTGAACATTCGTAAAGTTAAGTTCATTTATTTATTTATACTTTTGTTCGTTTATTTGCTTTTTGTTCAAATTTAATCTTTGAGGTTTTTTTTTCTGTCTTTTATTTTCTGTTTCTAGTTGGCTTTGCCCGCCATATTTATTTTTATTTTCGGTCGGTAAGGTTTGCCTACTGACATTTTCTATTTTTATTACCTATTGACTTTATTTTATTTTATTTTATTGCATTTCCTTTATTTTCATTTATTGTTTTATTTTAATTGATCAACTTGAAAAGAAAAAAGAAAAAACTTTTATAGGAAACATTTTTCTTGACTTTTGAACTGTTTATATTTTTATTTCATGTCAGTCTTCCCTTTTTGGTAATCATACATTATATTATTTTTTGAGGGCGTTAACGTTTATTTTTTTAGGTTTCTCTTCTAATTGTTTCATTCTGTTTGAATTTAATTTAAACTCTTTTCTCGTTGTTTATATCTTGTTATTTTAATTTGTTCTTTTTTTCCTTCTAAATTAAACCTCTTGTGTTATTAATTTATTTTTAATTTGTTTGTTTTCTTTAATTTATTTTCGTATTGTATTTTTTCTTTCTACTTCTATGGTAGGTGGGTTTGTTATACCTTTTGTCTTTTAGAAGAAATATTTATTTTTGCATTTGCTGATGTGTATTTTGAAAAACTTATTGCGGATCAATTAAAAAAAGAGTTTAGTCATTTTAAATTTTTTCTCGCCTCTACTTACAAGGGCTTTTTATATCTTCTATTTTTAGAAGGATTTTTATTGTTTTCTTAACGTATAATTAATTAAACCCCAACTTCTTGCGGTTTAATTTTTCCTCCCTTTTCCCCTCCCACACCACTGTACATATTATATATATATATATATATATATATATATATATATATATATAATAATAATAATAATATTTATTAATAAATTATAACATATCAATGTTATAATTTATTAATAAATATTATTATTATTATTAGCTCTACTTTGTATTGAGCACTTTTTTAAAAATAGTGTCTCTTTGGATGGGGAATATTATTCCACCCATACTTGGATATATATATATATATATATATATATGTATGTATGTATAGTCCACTTCGTCTATTTATATGATTGCCGACAGAGGTCAGTCGGATCTGTCTCGAAGACAAACCTTCCGGACAAAACTAGAAATAAATTGATGGATTCTATACCCCAAAATCCCAAGAAAGACCAAGTAACAGAAAAAGTTGCGCTGCTACAAATTCAGAAAATGGAAGAGAAACAACAATAAACTACTGGGAACCCCCTCCAATTTGTATTATTAACTTCGCGGAGTTCTTGGATAGGGTCAAATGCTTTGAACATATTTTGAAAGAGGATGAGATTTTAACGAACCCGAAGAAGTTTTAGAAGTTCAAAAAGAGAATTGTGTCGTTCTTTGTGGTGGACAAGAGATCGTGCAAATTTCGTCGCACCACAATGGTCGTCAAATTCCAGAGTTGTAAAAGGGACTGGGTTTTTCATGAAGTATATTCTGCTACCCACAGCCGAAGACTGTCATAAAAAAGTAAAACCTGATCTTATTATAAAAACCTGATACTAAACACAATGTATGAGGGTCAGCGAATGTTCAGGCTGGTAGTTTATTATGTCCTTTCTCGAGTTGAAGAGAATCTAGTCGCATTTTCAGCAAATTCGGTTAAAGAATAAGTGCTACATCTGACAACTTGAACGAAGCGTCGTGCTTCGAGATAATACTTAATCAGTTGGTTTTCGTTTCCATTGTTGAGACTTTTGTGGCCTAAAAATTCTGGTCATTGTGTTCGGCAAAAACCTACCCGTTGGAAGTGTGGAGAGACTGGTCATCTCACTGCTTCTTGTATAAACAAAAAGGCCTCTGGACTTCCGGCTACTGGCTACCAAAAAACCCCTCTGGATGACACTGATAGTTCCGCGATCCATGTAATGGGCCTGCTAGCGACTCGGACCGGTGGAGTCAAACCCCCGGTTAGAGTTAGCTCTACACTTACAGTCTCATTTTCTTTACCAGCTCTAAGTGTGACGCATTGGCATCTTATGCAAGCACCGCAACAGAGGTCCAGAAAAAGCATGCACCTAGATTGGAAAATATACTCCTGCTGAAAAAATTGAAAGAGGATCTTCATCTGAAGCGGGGGAAAACACCAATGTGCCTTGTTTCCCTTTCTTTGCTCCGTCCATTTCTTCATCGAAGAAAATTATGGCCTCTCAAAATGAACTGATCATTGACCTTTAAACCTTCTAAGATGACAACCCTTTAAAAAGAGTCATAAAATTAAGTCACCTTCAAAACATGCTACTGACTCCAATCTTGTCTTTAGTCCCAATCACTCGCTCTTTCAAACTCCCATTAATTCTCCTCCAAAATAGAAAAAGGACAAAGAAGCCCATCGCTAGAACTAGAAAAAAGGAGCTAAGCGTATTTAACAGAGAGGAGAACGCTTGTAAAGTATCAGAGGAGCAAGCTGAATTTCTGGATTTCTTTAAAAGAAATTAAAAATCCTAAAATACTTTAATAATTTCAAGAAAATCCATGGGAAAACTGTGGTGGACGCAAGTAACTTCCCAAAGACAAAGCCAGTGCTAACGGTTGTTAAATCAGGCCAGGTTTCTCAAAAGTTGCGGAAAATACCAGAAAGGGGAATGATATTTTCCCACAGATCCACCCCTATATAATACTTTTGAAAATCTCTCTGTTCTGCTCGGGGAGACTCACTTTTCTGTTAATCTCTCCTTATATAGAGCATTCCCTTAGGACATTGGTGGCCTGTCTTTTGACAGTACTATCAAGAGTGATGATCCAAGGCTCAATGGAACAGGCCGTCGGTATCCTACCCTCAGATATGTTTGTTACAGACCCACAACCTTAATCAGACTTAAAATGGTTCTCTGGTTGGATAGTATAAATGCCTGGGGGCTGAGGTCGCAGACTCTCAGGGCGTGTCTCAATCAAGATCTTCAACGTCTCTGGATGCATTTTATATATAGGAGACCTGTTTTTCAACTTGTGATCGTGTGGATATACTGTCTAGGAGGTTGTTCTCTATTCAGCATGTTTTGATAGACGCTCGAGAGGCGTTTTCTGGCTAGGATGCGGCGTGTCCTTTTGTCTTCGCAGATCCATCGGGTAGACCTTGTGTGAGGCATGTTACTATAAAGAGTAAGCATCTTCGTCTCATTGGGAGTTTATGCGCCTAATGACCAAGCGGAGAAGCCTGATTTGTTTCCGTAGATGGAGACATTTTTGATGACATCTCGTCGGATAGTTTTAGTGGGCGATTGGAACACCATCTTTGACCCAGACATAATCGTATGAGGGATAATTCGAGTAATAACAACCCCAATATAAATACATTGCTTATCAAGAAGGATTAAGCTCTTGTAGTTATGGCTAGGTCAAAAATAATGTTTCCAGAGGCAACAAACATGGGCACTTAGCTGCGTGCAATGGAACTGAGAAATACTACCAAAAAAGCGTATCACGCGCATCACATTGCCTGTTAAGTGGACTGTGACTACAAACACAGGCTTATGAAGCTTTTGTGACTACTTTCAGAAACTGTTCACCAGGGAGCCCATCTGAGCACTGTTCATTTTGACGCCTATTTGGCCGACTTTCCTCGCTTCAAGGCGGCTGAAGCGATTGGATGCGTGTGTCTCGTAATAAAGTCTGAGATCTAGGATACGGTGAAGCTGGTTACTCGGGACGAAACTCCGAGATTAGATTACGAACTGTACTTGAGGCAGTAGCCCGTACTTGTTCCTTTGCTGGCGTTGATATACAACAACTGAATGAGTCAGGCGTCTATACCTCAACGCTTCACAAGGAGTGTGATCTAGCTGCCGCATAAAAACAAGGATGGTGGGCATGAGATAGGGATAGGTAACTTTGACAAAGTTAAATACAGGGTTGAAGATATTATCCAAAATCTCAACCAGCTGTTTTGCAGACTGTCCTAGCTAGTCTGATTGGCCCCGAGCAGTATTGTGCTGTGAACGGTAGGACTATCCAGGACAACCTTTACTTGGTACAATTGATCGTCTAGAAAGTCGATACTGAAGCCGCGGTTATCAAAAATTTAGATCAGCCCAAATCATGTGATAGGGTAGACTATTAATTTCTGGAGGCTTTTCATTCAGTTGTCAGTCTCTGGCTGGACTTTTGCCCCTAAATCCGACTTCTGTACGCATCACTCGATGCTCTGGTAGAAGTGGATGAGGTACGATCGAAGCCTTTTCTATTTTCCCGCTATATTCAAATTTGTTCACTGCTTTACGTTCTTGCAGGAAGATGATGCGAAGCTTATATTGACGAAACTCTATGCTTGACATACCCAGACCTCCTTCAGATGTGTAGAGGCAACAGATATCCCGACAAACATTGGGAGTCTTAATTCCCTCTGGTCCAGCTGCTTTGTTTCTGTTCAGTTTGGTCATTGCAGCTTCCACTTCAGAATTAAATATTTCCGGCCCGTTCTCATTTTTGTGCATTAAAGGTTGCTCTCTTTTGTCATGGAAAATATATATAGTGTCCCCATCGCTGGAGGTGACCAAAAACATTAGTTAACTGATGAATGAGTGGACCTTTTTTCTTTTTTTCTTTGTCTTGTCTGGATGAGTGTGTAATTTTGTGTATGACTGGATGAATAACTGTTTAATTTTTACACGCCACGCATAAATTTCGTCCAGCTAACTGATGTTTCCAACATGATTAAGGATTGTGTGTGTGTTTTTTTTAAGGGGGCGGGGTTTATCATTAACACTATTTTGTTTAGTTCTTTGTAAAATCCATTGTGTAAATGTGCATCGGTATTTTCCTTTTTAAATTTGTTATTCCCCACAATTGACAAACAAATTGTACTTATGGGACTAATTAGATTTTCACAGATTGATTGAAATATTATGGTGCTTGTAGTAAGAATGGTAAATAAGAATTTGATGCTTTGATGCAGGCAATATTGTATAGTTTGCCTGGGTCAACGAATAATGCTAGTTAATTTAAGACAGATGAAGACCAGCCTTCCCCAATCCCCATTTTTGGCTTTGTGCCACATTTTTTGTATTTTTACAAAAATAAATATTATGGCCAGCATTCAAGCTTTAAACAGACGGTGCTATTCCGTAATGAACTGTGATTACACTACTTAGATAGATAGATAGATAGATAGATAGATAGATAGATAGATAGATAGATATGAAAAGAATGAGACAACTATGAAAAGATAGATAGATAGATAGATAGAGAGATAGATAGATAGATAGATAGATAGATAGATAGATAGATAGATAGATAGATAGATCTGAAAAGAATGAGACAACTATGAAAAGACAGACAGATAGATAGATAGATAGATAGATCTGAAAAGAATGAGACAACTATGAAAAGACAGATAGATAGATAGATAGATAGATAGATAGATAGATAGATAGATATGTTAACAGCATATATAAGCAGCAATCTATCGGTTAGATATGCTTTGTTCGATAATTATTTTGTTCTGGTCTTTGATTAATTTCTTAACAATCCTCTATCAATAAAATATATTCCTATCATGCTGCAAAAATATATGCTACAATCAAAGTACATGAAACGATGTTTCTTTAAAACTTTAATAATGTTTTACAGCATAAAGGCTCTGCAACCTCTCCTTGTACTTTCGCTATTAATTCTTTAAAATAACAAACAATGATCTTAGGATGTAACTTATTTTCAGCAACTACCTTTACCTTTTTAAGCATATATATATATATATATATATATATATATATATATACTGCCGGCCATTATTATTAGGCCACACCAGTAAAAAAATTATGTATTTGATACTATTTTTAGTATTTATTGCCAAGTAGACAATTCTAAATGAAAATAAAATTTTAAATGAAAATAGAATGGTCTTTTTATTAATACGGCACAATAACTTCCCCTTGCTAGTCTCTTCTTCTTATTGGTTTGTCGAAGCAAAGTATATATATATATATATATATATATATATATATATATATATGTGTGTGTGTGTGTGTGTGGCTTAGGAGTTTGCGAATCACACCAAATCTGTCGAGTTTCGATCCCGGTCGGAGGCAAGTGGATGTCTAGCCACACTGATGAGCTGTGATACAGCAAAACTGGCTTGTATGTAGATGACGAATATATATATATATATATATATATATATATATAACACAAAGTAGCAAGATATCGTGATGATAATTTGAACGCGCTAAACACGCCAGATAACGCACTTTCTCCCAGAAACTGTAACTAAGGTCTGCTCAGCATTAGTGTCAGTATAAATCACAGGTGAGGTCTGCAGGTTTTTAAGGAGCACAAATGTGCCTGAGCAGGCGTCTACAACGGAACTTAGCTAGGCCCCCTGGTAGACAGGCATCTTTGGATACGAGTGGCCAGCCATACATATACCGTAAAACACACACACACACACACACACACACACACACACACACACACACACACACACACACACACACACACACATGCCAAGTATGTATGCATTAATATCTCTCTCTATGTGTGTGTGTGTGTGTGTGTGTGTGTGTGTGTGTGTGTGTGTGTGTAATTTTCTACTATTTGACTGTGAGTTAATTTAACAATACTTTCAAAATAAGGAATTGGAAAAACCTACAATTTATTCTTACAGCAAATGCGATTCACATTCAAATATTCCAAAACGGACCAACTACAATAACTGACATTTAAAATTACCATCGTATAACGAATTGGAGACAAGCTCAGCTGAACCGATATTTACTGAACTTAGACTAGTAAGGTAACAGGCCCAAATCAGTGACATATTGAGAGGAAGTCTATGTTATTCCTGTCTTTCAACTGATTAGAGGGTGCTTGTCTGTTCAGAAAACCTGTATTCAAAATCTTTACTTACCTAGTCAAAAAGACGGAACTCTGGTACCAATAGGCAATATTTATTGATTTAAATCACAAGTCAAACAAAATTTACATAAAATATTGAATCATAACGAAAAATCCATAATATATTTCGGCAAAGTTGGTGCAAATTCATGATTTGCGTGGTATAACAGGAGAAAGCGTGCTAAGAGCCGCCAGTGATCAGCAGACATAGAAATCCATGACTGCCTACGTCCTGAAAGGACACGGCGCATAGAAGAAGAAGTTTTACCCAGAATTTCATAAAACTGAATATTTAACGTCCTTTTCTTTTCATGAAATTAATCTGACTGAATATCAGAAAAACATATTTGTAATATTATCTTTTTTTTTTTCTGAATATAAATTTAATACGATGGTCATCTTATCTAACAACATGAGAATCTAAATATTCTTTTTAGTTGTCTAAATATTCTTTTAATTTGGCCATGAAAATATACAGTAATTTTAACACTGCTTCAAGAGTGTTACGTTTATCGAATTAATCTTGTCATATATCTATCGGTCTCAAAAATGTAATGCTAAATTTCTCTGCAACATTTAGTTAATATCAACTCTTAAATAAATAGTAACTCTAAAGATAGTGCTAAACTAGTAAAAAAATAAATGAAGAATATTTACTTGTATTGACAAAATATCACATAACACGTCTTTAGAGAATTTGTACCTCAACATAATACGGCATACGAAAACAGGTAATGTCTATTGTTTAGATTTCTTAGAAAATACCTTTTTTTTTTTATCATTACTGCACTGTGCAGAAGTCATGCTTGAACTCCATATAACCAACTATTAGGTCGAAAAATATACTTTTGGAACTCGACGCTGAAGGATCAATATACTGTTGTTATAAGGAATTCTTGTTTGGCATATATGTTTAACTCATAACTTTGACAACATTATCCTTTGTCAAGACTCCAATTAGTAGATGTTGCTATCCCCATCTCCGTTCTTACCCCTATTTCAAAGTGTGAACTAAGCAGATCAGTGGGTCAGCTAACATAAATTGACATGTCAGGAAAAAACCAGAGACCGTAAAACGCAATACACACCCCGGACTCGTGTCAGAAAATAAGCGACTTCATGGCATGCACTTCTGTCTCTACTAACAATGGGTTAGGACCTTGCTCCATTTCGATCTCTCTCATTCCTTTTCTATATATATATATATATATATATATATATATATGTGTGTGTGTGTGTGTGTGTGTGTGTGTATGGGATAACGATCGATATATATACTTTTTGTATATCTAGAAAACTTTTCAGGGAAGAATTATGTAAAGTAGAAAAAAATATGTTGAAGAAAATCAACTTAATTATATGCCCAAAACACACATTAAAAAAATAATTTTAAATAAAAAATTCGCAGCGTCTCCCGTTCATACGTATGTGTAGTTGCATCAACATACACATAATCTTAGTCAGATTAGGTCCAAATATATATATATATATATATATATATATATATATATATATATATATATATATAACGCTCTCACACACTGATTGAGCACTCTGGAAGAAAGGTAGACTTTGAAAAACGGTAGCCACTCTAGCGTGTATGCATCGCTCATTCAGGAAAATGAATTGGAGCACTCTAGCTTTTGGGCGCGTAATATGATATGCGCTAAAAAACTGCCTTCTTCCACCGAACACCTCGTGACCTAGGGGTAGAATCGCCGACTGACGCCAATTCGGTCGGGTTTCGAGCCTGGGTTATGTAGCGATCGGAATCTAACCGTACTGATGAGCTGTGATACAGCGAAACAGATCTGTCTGCGGATGACAATATATATATATATATATATATATATATATATATATATATATATATATATGCGTGTGTGTGAAAAGTGTATGTATATTATTATAAATATCAATATATATATATATATATGCAATTTATTATAGTATATATATATTATATATACGTGGTACTTATTTAAAAGCGCTCAATATCAGTGATAGAGCTGACATATTCATATAGATAGGAGTGATTTTCTAACCCTGGGGTTCACGCGCTTGCAATCCTCAGACAAACTGACTAATTTTTTTAAAAAATTGGTTATATGTAGGGTTGCGTATCTTCGTGTATTTTTGTGGAAATGGGGGAAAATCTGTCGTCATGACAGACGCAGACATATATATATATATATATATATATATATATACATTTGTACACCCATTGACGTGCGCAAGGACACACACAAGCGCGTTCGCCCACTGGGGCTTGCATAAACATATATATGCAAATCGTGCGGGGATCGGCATATGTATGTATATGTGTGCATTTACGCACATACATACGCATTCGGTTGCTGTATTCGAATAGTGTAGCGATGTCAACACGCGGACAGTTGTCGATTTCTCATACGTACATATGTACTTATGATGGGTTCTGTGTGAAACTATGATAGGTAAGAATTGCTATTATTTTATTTAAGGCTGTAATGTTATATATATATATATATATATATATATATATATATATATATATATATGTCTGCGTCTATCATCCACAAAAATACACGAAGATATGCAACACTACATATAACCAATTTTTAAAAAAAGTTAATCAGTTTGTCTGACGATTGCAAGCGCGTGAAACCCAGGGTTACAAACTCACATCTATCTATCTATCTATCTATCTATCTATCTATCTATCTATCTATCTATCTATCCGGGGAAAGACAACCAACAGGTTTACAGTTCCGAGTTCTCCGGCATTATTTTTTCTAATAATGCTCAATAATTGTTGTAGAGCATAATATAATTAAATTTGTTTTTTAATTAAAATTAATATATTTTACATTGCAACACAAAAACTTCTATTTCGAAATTTTTACCTCTTCATCAGTCAATGTTAGATCATTGTTGTAAAAATGATTTTTATTTAAATATTTACTTCTTTCACAGCAAATATATATATATATATATATATATATATATATGTGTGTGTGTGTGTGTGTGTGTGTGTGTGTGTGTGTGTGTATAACTTTACATAATGATAAAGTATATGTAAAATCAAAGAGTAGTGGACATGGAAATCCACACTGTTTTGTGACTAACAGTCTTATGATCACTAAAGACATTAAACATTTTTATGGGTTTCCCAATTAATATCGAATTATAGAGATATAAATCAAGTATATTACTTTGTGAGTACAAATTATATATCTAATATGTATGTATTCGTGGGTTCTGGTTGCTTAGATTGATGTGCATAAAAATTAAATATATGAGTTTGAATATAAGCATTACACTACATTTCATTATATATATATACGCAAGTGCTTGACGATATAATTTAGTACTGTAATTAAACAATATGGCTAAAATATACATGTAGTAGAGTATCGTGGCTCGCACTGGAGGATCAGAGAGCTGAGTTCGAATTCCAGTCGAGTCAATTACATTCACTTACATACTTATTCCCTTGGGAGAGGCATGAATCCAACTCTTCTCCTCACAGTTATCGATAAATAGGAAGACAGACTAGATTCTATAGCCTTAGATGTCAAGGAGAAGAAAAACGCTGAATTTAGTATGTAGCCACATACTAGGCAGCTCAGGAAAGGATTATTAACTCGATAATCCTGACTACGGGATTATAGTTAAAATAAATTTTACTTTAGTCATATATAAATTGTCACACGTACATTTATGATTTCCTGGTTAACTTTTTTTCGAGGATTATATTGTCAAGATATTTAAAAATATATAATGTACATTCCAGTATTACAAAAGCTCTTCTCTGTGCCTTGTCTCTTCAGGACGTAGGTGACAATGGTTCCCTATGACTTGTGTAGTTTTAAATAAGATTTGTCTTTCTGCTATATCTCCTAATCTTTGTTCTACTAACACTTTAATTTCTCGTTAGGTAGTTTGGTTACTGTTTTCTCCTATCCTTCTTGTCTAAAATCTGTCCTGTGAGTATCAAATTTACCAAGTTCTCTTACCTCATTATGTATCCTACAAATTCCAGCTGTCTTTTCCTGATGTTAAGTATATATGTTCTTGTTTCCGTTTTACTGTCGTGGTCATTATTCAGTCTATGGTATATTTGTCGTACTTGTACAGAAGTACATTTTGTTTCTTAAACATTCTTTGATTTTCCAGTATTCACTAACACATAGAAGGAGTGATATTGCTTAAAATTCAGTACTCTTTTCTTTGTTTCTAACGATATATCTTTATCCCGTCTACTAAATGTAACTCTATGGTTGTTGTCCTCTGTGTTTTGACAATATTGACTTCTTACAAATTCCTGTCTTTTGTGTCTCTTAGTAAAGTTTGTCTTTTTTTGCTATCTCACCTAGTCCCTTGTTCTGCCATCCATTTACACGATTTGTTAGTAAGTTATTCGCTGCTTTCTTTTTTTTCCTTTCTCTTTCAAATTGTCCTGTGAATATCACATTTTCTGAATGGAAAAGATAAACAAACAGAAGAAAATTATAATCGCCTTTTTTTATCAAAAAAATGCACAATATGGTGTACGCTGTAATGTGTTGTTTACTTGATGAGAACAGATTATTCTGGTGCAGACCCCATTTAGAATCAATTGATACAATCAGCTGGTGTCATTACAATTTCCTCTACCTGAACATATTTATTTGACTAACTTGAATATATATATATATATATATATATATATATATCCATTGCATCACACACACACACACACACACACACACACACACACACATATATATATATGATGCAATGGATAAATTGATGTCTAAACGACCCAAAACTGAAATAAACATTGGCATATCATTAACAGATATATTTACAAAAATTACACAAAAATATCTCGAAATATTAAGAGTAAATTTATTCAATAAAATTGCCATTGGCTTCAGCCACAGCCTCCAAACGATCTCAGCATCTCCTGAATCTTTTATGGATGATCTCCTTGTTTAATTTAGTCAATGCTGCCATAATCTTTGTTTTCAGTTCATTTTTATTGTTACAAGGAGTTTCGTTGGTCTCTCGCTCAACTGTGTCTTACACGTAATAATAAATGGGTTGGCAGTCTTGGGATTTAAATGACAAGATGTAAGGAGTAATGTGGTTGCAGAAATTGTCTGGCAGCCATTTTCTTCCCTGTTTGGCATCGTGCAGAGTCTAATTATCAGACATAGGATTTTCCAGCAGCCACTCTTTTTACCCAGGACAACACTACCTCCTTAAGGCAGTTGATGTGGGACTCCGTGTTGAGTTTGAGGCCTTGTGTGAAGGTGATTGGATGCATAATGATGCCATCAATAGTGATCACTACAAACATCTTCGTAATCACCATCAGACTCATCCAATACTTTCCAAATCCTCTGCGTTGTCCTCAGATTGACATGCAAACGCTATGAAGTAGGCTAGTATGCTAACACAATGGATCGCAGTAGGTTAACAATTGCCTTGGTATAGTAACTACCGGTGTAAATATTTCTATTTGAAGCAATTCACATTATATCGCTGTACTACAGTTATAAATCTAATAAAACTACTTTGACTTCTCAATATCACATTAAAATGCAATATTCAAAATACTGAGTGCATATTGAAATGCAATATTCAAAATACTGAGTGCATATTAAATGCAATACTCCAAATACTGAGTGCATATTAAAATGCAATATTCAAAATACTGAGTGCATATTAAAATGCAATATTCAAAATACTGAGCGCATATTAAAATGCAATATTCAAAATACTGAGTGCATATTAAATGCAATATTCAAAATACTGAGTGCATATTAAAATGCAATATTCAAAATATTGAGTGCATATTAAAATCAATATTCAAAATACTGAGTGCATATTAAAATGCAATATTCAAAATACTGAGTGCATATTAAAATGCAATATTCAAAATACTGAGTGCATACTAAAATGCAATATTCAAAATACTGAGTGCATATTAAATGCAATATTCAAAATACTGAGTGCATATTAAAATGCAATATTCAAAATACTGAGTGCATATTAAAATGCAATATTCAAAATACTGAGTGCATATTAAAATGCAATATTCAAAAACGATTGCATAGCAATATGCAAAATTCCGCTAATGACGTTGAGAAATCTTTTGTTTTTGATTTGTAAATTCCACTTTTGTTTTCATTCATGCGTGTCATAGGAATGAAATGGTTAGTTATTTTCTTAAAATCATAAAAATAGATAGACATGTGCCAACTTGATCTTCCTCAATTTCTTTTCCACAGTCGAGTTCACTCTGTCACTCTAACAGTCCACCTGTTGTCACTTAAAGGGAAACACATGAACAATACATTTGTTTTTACTCGATATCAGCTTAATATTTTAAAGAGGGTATCTTTGCATTCAAGTCACAGTGGTTGTTGGGAAAAGTAAAAACAGTTTATGAATGCTTAAATATAACTCGTATCATTTATATGGTCTAGTATTGTCATGTTGTAAAATTCATTTGTTGTGTCTCTGCTCATATAGCGGCTGTTTTTCTTCAGTTGTAGCTGATAGTGATTTTATGTGATGGTTTCGGTCGATTTGAGAAGCTCACAATAAACTACACCCAGCTGATCCCACCAAATGCAGAGCAGAAGCTTTGAACTATAGTTATTCAGGTGATTTTTAAAATATATCCATTCATGGAATCATTATGCAAGTATTAAATTATTTCTCATTCTTATGAGCTTCCGCCAAATTCCAGATTTTTTTACCGATTTTCCTAGTATTATGATTTTCTTGACTTATAAACAACATGGAAGAGTTGTTTAGACAAGCATAAAGAGCCGAATAAACTCTCAAAACACTTCTAAGGTTTCTCTATGATGATTTAAAAGACGGTAGTGGAAACTTTTGCATCGATATAATGCAACATATCTTGTTACTTAGAACGATAATAGACACCGCCAAGTAACTGGCTTCTCCGAGAGATGTCATGAGAGACGTAACAGGACACGCCGATAATCTCCGATATCATAATACAAACCAACAAATTAGGGTAATTTATAAAGGTGAATTAAGTCCATCTGTGAAATCTTTTGAAATATTATATGAGTGCACAATATGGTTTGCTTGTTTTTATTTTCTGCTCTTTTTTCTTAACTCTGATATTTAACAGTACAATGATTAGCTTCTATTTGTGACTATTTATTGAATGCGGACATATTGCATAAAAATACGTATATGTAGCATCCAGATTTTTTTCTTATTTTATCGAGCTGCTTACTCGGACTTAGATTGACGTGGGCTGATCTCTGGTCAAATCTGGACAATAGTGACTAATAGTTTTAGAATTATACCATACAAGAAGTGGAGAGTATCACTAAAATTACCGTCCAGCAAATTAGCTTTGTGCCGTCTGTGGCGGACTACTTTGCGAAATGAGACTTGTACAGCCAGATACTATTTTCATTTATAAGCATATTCGTGGCTTTGTAAGTAAACGTGTAAGTGTTTTGGAAAACGAGCTGAAAGCCCTTAAAGCATGCAACACACACACACACACATTTTATTGCAAATCTTTCATCGGACGCTAAGCTCCGACTTATACACGCTTTCAAGACTAAATCATCATTAATAGTAACTCAGACAGTTGTGGCAGCACTTTGTGATACCATCGGATTCCGAGAACCTTATATATCACTGGGAAAATTACTTTAGCGGGGTAAATAAAACTTCAACCTTATATTTTCTTTATCTATTTCGTTTATTTTATTTCATTTCGTAAGCTGCCACTGAAATAACTTAGAAATCTTGATATACGGTCTCGATTACATGTATGTTGCTGAAAAAATCTTGTTACTGATGGTTAGTAATTTATGTGATCTCGTAAAATATTTTTATGCTTGGAATTTGATTTTACTGCATATAAAACCTTCTTTTTCATTTATTTAATCCAAGCAAGGCAATAAAGCCTCTAAGACGCAAAACGTTACTGAATGTGAAATAAAATTAGATAAAAACATTAATCAGAGAGAACAATAAAAGAACAATAATTAATAAGACAGAAGGTAAGAATTGGCATGGCATTTAATGTTTTTTATATCAAAGTTGTCTGGAATATAAGAAGTCGGAAAAGAAAGGCAAGAGAAGAAACTATTAGTTTAGAACTTGCTGTTACATCTAGCCATTTCAGCTGTAAATTGATTAGACTTTGCCACCAAACTACATGGTGCCCACTAAATAGCGATAAATTCAGGAAAAAATTACTTAGCTATCATAATTCATGCACAAACCGGAAAATCATCGTAGATGTTCTTTGACTAAATGTTCAACACAAAGTTGTAAGCGGAGTAATCAGGAAGCAGTATCTTTATTCAAGGTCATAGATATTCAAGAAATTTATTCAGTGTTATTCAAGGTTAATTATTCCTGAAAGATAAAACAGTGGTAATGAATTTGCTGCTTATTTATCGGTCCTCCTGTTGTACTACATTTAAATTCATAATGTCTAAGTACTATCAAAACAAATAAATAAAAATATTTAAAGAAGATCCACAGAAATGGGCGATGGGGATGTGATCGAAGCGGAGATGCCAGGTATTGTTGCACATCTACTTTGCATATCTGTTAATATTTCTAAGATATATACAATACTTATCATCATTCGTTGGGTCCTTTCAAGGAGAGATTTTTCCGGAAGTGATTTCTGAATTAAAAACACTTTAATGCAGAAAACTTAGAAACTACCTTGTTATGATTGTTTTTAAATATAAAAGACACTTAAAATAAATATTATTTACAAAGTAGCATTCATACGAAGAACATTTTAAATAGTCGTTTTATCGACTAAACAAGAATAAAATCTCAGCTTTTGTTGCTTATTTTGAGAATACTAAAGAGTCTGCTTGTCTGCATGGGAAGACGAGTATATTTTGGGCATTTTCTGTACACGTACTTCCGATGGCTGTCTGGTAGATGTACTTGACTGTAAAGTGGAATTATGATCAAAGATAATGCTTATACTTAGGTTGTCAGCACATAGAGTTATTGGTTAGAAATCCCTTCGACTTCTTCATCAACGACGGTATCGATAGTATTGATCGATATTGGTTTCTTGTAATCAGAAAGCAAATATGGCCAAGCATACATAGAAGAAATACTGTAAAGTATCATGCTCACTGGAATTAATTTGGTTAATGATGTTTACCAGAGAAGCAACAGAGATATTTTGGTTGATTTCAGATGGATTTTAATAGCTTTTATATCTTGCACAAGCGTGAATATTCAAGATATTTTTGTCGCTGTCAATGTTCATTTTTAACTAATGTTTTTCTTCTAATTTTATTCAATATATGTGTTTATCGCTAGATCGGAGTTTGAATTCCATTGGAATTCATTACATTGACTTATGTGCTATAACCCTGGAACCAGTTTAAGAGAAGAAAAATTCTTAATTCAAACCAGCCCGGAGAAGTTTGGGCTACATCAGGGTATCTTGTACAAAATACACCACTTCTACTCGTACAGCTCTCCAGGATTCCAATTGGTTACGGTACTCGTGATATATATATATATATATATACTTAAATAATCTAGACATCGTGATGAGGGTCTTCGGATCCTTTCAGCCGATACATTATCAAAGGTGCACGTTGGCGTTATTATTAATGATAGACAGAGCACGAAAAATTATTTACAGAAGGAAAAATTGGAACTCGTTTGAAAGTATACTTTTAATACAAAAAATTAACATGTAAGGAGTGTATAAATATATAGTTACAAAAGAGTAACAAAATGGAAAAAGAATAACACAATCCCTCTAACAATCGTAAGGAGAGAATGAAATTCTCTTTCCGTCTGCACAGTCTATATATATATATATATATATATATATATATATATAGAGAGAGAGAGAGAGAGCTTCACGCGTGAAACAACCTACGCTTTATATATGAGTTGATTGACTACATTGATTTATTTTTATTGGTTTAATTTTAAAAAATATCTTTTAAAAATCGCTTTGTGATGTCTATGTCAGTTAAGTGTCATACGCGATACATGTTTTGGGCGATCATGTCTCTCGAAAAAGACATGACTGACTGGGCAGAAGATGATCCCGCAGTAGGTTGCCATTATTTTCTGCGGTAGACTGGTTGCCGACCAAGGCTAAAGAACACAGTCTGTCTTATTATTTAACCCATAATTGGAGGGAAGAGACGGATTAATACCTTTCCCAAGGGTATTTGTGCCTAAGTGAATACAATGAATTCAATTGGAATTCGAACTCGGCTTTCCGATTTCTCGTTCCGAGCCGATATCCACTGCATCACAAAATGTACTAACTAAAATTATATTCGTGATTTTATTTCCGTTATAATTATCATTTACTTACTTACTCAGTATTTGTTTGCAGTATTAGTAATTGCTGCTTACTACAACAGTTTAAATAAAATAAATTTTCATCAAAACTCCTAGATTTCACTCAGTATTCTGTCTTTATTAATCATATCTAAATTTTCGTTTCGATAAAGACTGGCATGACTATCACCTTCATACTCCACAACTTCTTCAGCTTCCTTGCAATGTTGACTTAGTTATTAGTCTTTCAAATTTAGTTTGATTTTCTGATGGAACAGCGAAATCTAGTCTCCAGGTGTTTCCTTCTTGCTTATTGCTCCCAAATCTGGTTAACTGGGTTAGATTGGGTGATTAGTCTGTATGTTTGAATAGCAAAGTCTCAGAATTTTTAAGTGTTTAATTCTCTGAAAGATTCTTGTCTGTAATTATACTTATTGTGGGATCTCCCCTTTGATAATGGATTCTTCTGAGAGTACATATACTCCTGTCATAGAGAGAACAGCAATTGCAGTTAGCGGAAGAGTAATCGTAGAGATCCGTGTGAGTTATCGGAGAGTACTGGAACTGATACGTAAGATATAGAACTTACCCAGAGACTACCGTATCAGAAGTCAGACTAGCTCTGAGCTCCACTCAGCTAAAATAATATACTATTTCCAACGACTTCACTTCAAGGTTTGTATATATTTATTTCTTACTAAATAATATTCCTGAATTTACTAACCTGCGTCCAAGTTTGCATACTACGTTCAATATAACCTACTTTTTTTATATCCATATCTGTTTTTGTTGTTCATTATTTTATGCGGTTCTTCACCCGGAATCCACAGCAAATTGGCGACGAAGATTCGTACACAAGTTGCCACAACAATACTGTTAGTCTCTATAGTCAAAATGATGTTACTTGTAAACTTTGAAGTAGATCAAATTCTTTGATAAGTTATGCCTGTTCTTCTATTCTTTCGGGACCAACTTACTATATTCATTGTTCATTTAGTACATTATATCACTTTTATTTCCAAACAGTCTAGATTTTCGTTTTTCTTTTTCCCCATCTTTTATTTATAATAATCGTGATGATACTGGTTTCTATGGCATCGTTTTGGGCAGCGCTGGAGAGAGGTTTTCCTTAAGACTTCTTGTATTCAACTATTTTCAGAGTGTTCATAAATTATCTGTACAACTTCTACAGTTTATTTTATCTATTAGAGTTAAGAACCATCAATGCATTTGTATGTAAAAGAAACACTGTTAAAGTTCTAATTTATATATAGCTTGTTTCTTTTTTAATTTACTTTCGATTATCTTTTCATATAGATGTTAAAAGAGCTAAGTTTTATTGAAAATGACAAGAGAAAGCGCGGTGTGTATATTGTTTGAGACAGAGGTTCAGCAGAATTACATTACAATATATAAAACACAAAGTCGTGTAGGCCTCCATACCTGACACAAGACCTTCATGGAAGCAAGAAGTATCTTGCTGCCAACAGAAACTGAACATCCGTCTAGATGTGTTGTGTTCAACTAATTGAGACAATGTTAAAGTGTTTTGATACGTTTAAATAAAACTCTTTGTTTATTTATGCTTTCTAATAAACTCTGTTGAGTTATCTTGAGATTTTCATTTTTCAAGAATTGTATTGATAATTTGTGGACATTCTGTATATGCCGATATTTATCTACTATTCTTTAAATTTATTTTTAGAAGTGTTCCTTTAATTGTCTTTTTTTACCCATTTTCGATTTTCGTCTTTCTGTTTATTGCGATTTTGTACATTCTTCTGTTCGTTGTTGTGCAGTTTTGAATTACTTTCCTTGCTTTGTCTTGTGTATATTGCGACTTCCTAGATTAAGCAATCGATGCAGCCCTAGATGTTATTAGTTACTTTCTTCTTTATTTTAACTTGTAGACTGTCGAAATCGACTCTCGAGTATAGAGTCTTACACGTTATCACATGTTATTCTATTTTCTCTTGCTTTTTGAATTTATTCTCTTGACCAGTTCAAAAAGGATCTACGGTACCTGTAACAGAAATTGCTTAGTTATTCATAATTTTAATCTTCCAGAAAGATTAGTTTTCGTATTTTCTGGATTCTTCTGACATTTTCTTTCCTGAGTTCCTTTTTTTTTCCATTTCGTTATGCTTATATTTCCCTCGAGAATGCCAAGATATATATAGGCATATTTTCTGTTGATTAATATTATTGCTATATTATTATTATTATTTTCGTTGATTTTCATTGCCTACAAATTTCATGTGGGTACCAACCAGAGACCTAATATCAGAAATGCTTTCATGAGATTTTCCATCAATCGTTTTTGTAAAAAAAACAAAAACAAAAAAAAAACAATAAGATAAACTAAGATCACACACATTTTATATATCTCTTCTTATTATTACCATTAGTAGTAATAGTAATAGCAGTAGTTGTTGTAGAAGTAGTGCGTTCAATACAGTCCCGTACCTGAGATCTAAGTAAGGCAATGTAGTAAACTTGTAAAATCTTTTTCGCATAAAATCTGATGTTAATTGATACTTAACATGCAAGTTATTTATTTCTTTTACATTAACCAGGTAACACTAACCATGGTTATATAGTACTTAACTCAAATGACGCCATTTTAATTACAATTTAATTAAATTTTCAGTACCTGATTTTCTAACCTAAATAATGTTTTTCAGTTCCTATTAATGTTAAATCAAAGTACAAATTTTGAAGTGCCTGCATGTAAAAAATTTCAAATAAAGATTTATATTTAATATATTTTGGATATTTCCAAAATCGGGTATGATATACAGATGGTTAGTAGTGGTGTAACTTTAATTGATGGTTAGTATTCCATGGTTAATAATACTCTCATGAAGAGAGAAGTAGTTTCACACGGTGGAGTTCTTCTTTTTTTTTTTTTTTTCATTCTTATAAACAGAAATCATGGTAATGATCTTTTCCCTAACATTTTTTATCGTATTCAGTGTTCCAGTAATAGTAGCTATAAGAATAGCTCTAAAGTGCAACTTTTTTTCAATTTAAGTTTTAAGCTTATTATATTTACTTATTTTGTCATATCCTTAACATATATATTTTATCTGATGGTGCTTCCATATCTATGAGAAGGTAATTTTATATTATTAAAAATTTCGTTAAGAACAATGTAAAGAGTACTGAATTATTGCATAATTCAACTCTCTTATGTAACCCCCTGCACATCAGTGGCGTTAACGCCTTGCTTGGGGTGAAATTATTAAAAAAAAGGAAATGAATACTGAACAATCTTTTTACAGATGAAAAAGAAGCGTGAAACAACAAAATATAGATCTACAGAAGGATACTGAGAATTTCATGGTCTGAACATTTGAGCAGAAAAGAATTTTTAGAGAAAATGGAAACATAAGGGATATTTATATTTAACATTATATAACATGAAATAGACAATTGAAAATGTTTGACACATAATGAAGAAAGAGAACTAGAAAACTTTGATACCCATAGGATAGATTGAATGTAAGATGGACAGAGAAAAACAAATAATGACCTACTTAGCGAGCTCGAGTAAATGGATGGGAGGAATAAAGTTTAGGAGAGATTCAAAAAAGAAGACAAAAAATATTATGTGCTACAAAGAACAAGAAATTGTGGAAAACCATGATCCTTAAACGTTCTGAAGGGACACAGTATATAGAAGAAAAATGACCAGTATGTGTGATCTATTTACTTTATATGTTTGTCAATATGAAGAGTAACGTTTCAGTAAATAGAAAATCTATGTTATTATTAACCCTGGAACACTAACCATCAATTAAAGTTACACCACTACTAACCATCTGTATATCATACCCGATTTTGAAAATATAAAAAAATATTAAATATAAATCTTTATTTGAAATATTTTACATGCAGGCACTTCGAAATTTGTACTTTGAGTTAACATTAATAGGAACTTAAAAAAACATATTATTTATGTGGGAAAATCAGATACTGAAAATTTTAATTAAATTGAAATTAAAATGGTGTCATTTTCGCTAGGTACTATATACCGAGTTCAAATTCCAGCTGAATTCCTTACATTCACTTACGCACAAATACCCTTAGGAAAGGTATTAATCCATCTTTTCCCTCCAGTTATGGGTTAAATAATAGGACATATTGAGTCCTATAGTTTTGGCTGGCAACCAGTCTACCGCAGAAAGCAATGGCAACTTACTGCGGGATAATTCTCTGCCCAGTCAGTCATGTCTCTTTCGGGATATGATCGCCCAAAGCGTGTATCACATCCGGTACTTATACAGAATTGGTTAAAAAAGGCATGTCATATTCTACAAAAGATTAGAAAACAGGAGTTTCTCCATATTGATTCAAGTCTAATGTTTCTCAGACAGTTTGTAACTTCTTGAACAAAAATGATGTATGTTTGCATGCGAATTAAAAATGTAAGCTCTATAATGTAATTACAAATTGGGGAGCCGAGTTCAAATTCCAATTGAACTCATGGCATTCAATTACACACAAATACCATATGGGAAATCCGTTTTTTCTAACCAGTTATGGGTTAAATAATAAGACAGATTGGGTTTTATAGCCTTGACTAGCAACCAGTCTACTGCAGAAAGCAATGACAACCTACTGCGGGATAATCTTCTGCTCAGTCAGTCATGTCTCTTTCGGGATATGATTGCCCAAAGCGTGTATCACGTATGGTACTTAACTAACTGACTATATACTCATGGTTAATGTTCTTTGGTTAATACTATTATAGTATTTGGTGGTTAATGTAATCATTTATCAAGTGAGTCACATGAAGCTAAAGTAAGTTTAGATTTTTCCTGAATAATCTATTGAACCTAATGTTTTTGCTACTCTTGGAATAATGTTTATTTTTAAATACTGCATTCTTTTTCGTTTCATATCATCATCTTTAAAAAATTAATGGTCTTTTTGTTTCTTAATTCAGCAGATTTTATCACTTTAGACGTTATTTTTAGACACTTCCTTTATTTATTAAACAGTGTATTCAGAAAATCTCATTAAAAAAATGACATGCGCACTCTGGTAGGATTCGAATCTGCGTCCCTCAGGAGAAACTATGGTTAGATCCGATGTGTCGATTGAACAAAACGTAATAGTGCCTTATAAATGCAAATCTTTTCCATGTTTTTGATCATTCATATCTGCTCAGTTTATCATCTGAAAGTAAACAAATCAATTTCTAAATCATTAATGGATTTTTTAAAAATTTTTAATCTTACAGATTTCATCAATTTAGATGTTATTTTTAGTGAATGGCCACATTTGAGTAGACCTCTCGTTTGACTATTAAAAAATATGTTTATTTTTGCCTGCCTTACTGAATATTCAATAAATCATATTGCAGAAAAAGATGCATCCTTCTGTAGAATTTGAACCTGCATCCTCCCTTGCAGGAAAAACGCTTAAACATCTTTATTATTTTCTTGCGATATTTTTTATAAAATACGATGTTTATATCTATAAGATAACTGTTATACTCTTTGAAAACCTTTATTCTAATATCTGATCTATTAGCATTTGAAGTGTAGTTGGCATGTATGAAAACATCAAGGAGTAAGCTAATAACCACTTCATCTAGAATTAGTTGTGATTTTTACTTACAACATTTTTCTATATGTTACAATTTTGGCATATTTTCTAACCAAAATGTTTCCCCACCCTATCGTGCCTATTTTAAAAGTCACTATGTGCCTGAGATGAGCAACCAGATATTAGATGATCAATAGTCTCCTCAGCGTGTGTACAGAAACGGTACTTTGGATCTATTCCATTCCTTAAACTGTGCGCCTAGTAAAATCTTGTTTGCAAGCTTTGAACTCCAGCTGCTTGGATAAACCCTTCTGTTTCTTGTTTCACCCCAGAGATCTACAACTGATGATGTGTCAGATTTTTCCGATATCAGGGTCTTGTATTTTCAAAGTGTATCGGTCAGGTGTGAGTTTTTCTTCTTACCTGTGTTTCAAGTTGGCTTGCTTTTAACTTTTATTTTATTCTGTATTTTTTACCTCCCCTATAGATATTTATTTTTGGCCGGTTAATTGTTGATTCTTCTTCTTCTTCTTGCTATTACTATTATTATTATTATTATTATTATTATTATTATTAGTAGTAGTAGTAGTAGTAGTAGTAGTAGTAGTAGTAGTTGCAACTTTTATTATCATACCAGATATTTAATGGCAGCAAGTTGACTCAAAAGTTTATCACCTTTCTCTGTAGCTTTGCCAGTTACATTAGCATCATAGAATCTTCTTCTTCTATGTGTCCTTTCCGTTCAGGACGTAGGCGATGATGGCTTTCCACGTCTTCCTATCCCTGGTGGTTCTTAGCACGCTTTCTCCTGTAACACCACCGAAACCCCGCTTTGCCATCCTGTAGCTCAAACCCATAAATCTAGAATATAAATTTATAAAAACTAGCATGGCCACAAAATGAGGGATTAGTTTATATATTGATTATAATATAGATCTGATCCCCCAATTTATATCCATATTATAATTTTTTATACACAGTCTTCTTCTATGTGCCCTATCCTTTCAGGACGTAGGCGATCATGGCTTTCCACATCTCCCTATCCCTGGTGGCTCTTAATGTTTTTTCCTGTTACTCCACGCAACCCCTCTTCCGTCATCCACCTGATCAGGCCCTGCAAATATGTTATCCGCATCATAGAATGTTTGGTCTAAACATTTTTATCTCTGCCAATATCGATTTATATGTTTGTTATGGGGAAACACAACTATTCTTCAAATAATGGACTCTCCCTCCTATATTAATAACAGTTAACAGGAATATCTAGAGAAGTTCTACCTAACTGTTTCTTGAACTCTATAAGTTCTAGAGTTAGGTAGAACTACTAGGCAGTTGATATTAGTTCGGCAGTTAGCCGAATACTAAGAAGTCAGCTTTCAGTGGAAGATTACCAAGTTCCTAACATTTTGGACGCGTTAAGTCGATTAGCAGCCGACATAGCACGATTATAACCTTCAGTGCGAAAACGACTCCACAACAATGTTTTTAATATATTTCCAAGCACAGCTACGATTATAGGCATAATCGTAATTTTCATATTCTCAGATTCTGTGTCGGGTCCTGTTATTTTTTAAATTCATAACTTTCCTTTACGTTGATTTTGTGACCTATTGGGGCCAGCGGGTCAAACATTTTTTCCTTTCACTTTTTTTTTCTTGTTCATGATTATATGATCTATTCTACTTGTTTAGTCTGACTTTTGCAATCCCAAAGTATTTTGCGATTTTTCTTTTCTAGCTCAGTTTTTTTTATTTTATTCATATAAATTTTCAGGGTGGTCGAACCGAAGACGTTTGCACAGTTTCCTGTGTATGTCTACTCTAACCCTGACCTATTTTTAATTATTATTTTTTTTAATTCACGTTTTTGTCTAATTTGCAATATTCAGTGTCAATGCGATTTACTTTTTATTCCTGTTTTTCTCGCTAAAAGTACATACTGTTTTTAATAAACTTTCTGATGTCTCTATTCTGGGGTATTATAATGAGTGCTTTTCTTTCATTTTCCATGCTTTTTCTGCGTAATCATGTCTGAAATTTTTCTTTAACCGCGATATTTCTCCAACTCTGTTTTTATCCCTACAGCTTTTAATTTTCCCAGTTATTTTTTCTTATTTGGTTTCTGATTTTACTCTCGTTTGTCTTTTTCGTCTTCTTTTTTTATTATTATTCAAGTAGTTTATATATTTTCGACTGAATTATGTATTATATATTGAGTAGTATAAAAGTATGTATATTACCCAGTGACCTCAAATTCGGCGGTTCATAAATGGTTTTATGTATTATTCATGTTACTAAAAAAAAAAACAGCAAACAAACAAAAAACATCTTAATCGTCCTTCAACTTTCTCCCTATGAGTCAGCTTACCTGAAAAAAGAAATTGAAAACTTTGAAACAGCTACAGTTGATGAAAAACCTGGAATATAAAGCCTGGTTTCCGAAGCTAATAAACTCGTCTTTACAAAAAAGATGTGTAATTGAATATATTTCCTTCCATTTTCACTGCTAATTAATTACACTTGTACTTGATAAATATCAAATCAATGCTAACTAAATTATTATATTAAATAAGGGTATTTTTAAAACCATCTAAATATATTTCATGGTGAAGTAATTCACAAAGAAAAGGTGTAATTATAATTAAATTTAGTTTAATTAGGCAGCAGTAGATTTTTATATATACTATACACTAAATGTATAATTAAATTATATATTATTGTCGACATTATGTTTCTGTAATCTATCGATAAATACATTCATAATGCTTTGCCTATTCTAAAGGAAATTTTTATTTAAAAAAAACACTACGAAAAATAAGTTCAAACAAATGTCTAAGGTAACATTTAATTTATATGGGAACACAACAAAGACAGACTACATAAACTGGATTTAAGAACGAACAATAAATACATTGCTTACACACAAAACAATGAATGAATACACAAATTAATGTGTCTAATAATAATAACTGTGCCCAATGATGGCCAATATAATATATGTAAAAATAATCAATGCAAAGTAAATAATTCGTTTTTCATTAAAATTTTAATGACACATAAAGTCCTCAGAAAAAGCAACTATATATAAAATGTAAACAAGAAAAAATACTTCTATGAATAGTTTTCAAAGAATTGGTACAATTTTCAAGGAATTGGCATAACTTTCAAAGAATTGGTACAATTTTCAAAGCAAAGTTTGTGGCAACATCGTAGAGTAGAACAATTTCAAAGGCCAAAGACTTTTTGTTAATGTGAGAGCGGCTTTGATGTTCCTTTCAATTCTCGTTTTGTGTTTGTCAAATTTTTTTCTGCATTGTTTTTCTTTCTGGAATGGTGAAACCTAGATTCTAGCAACAAATGTTCGTCGACTCTTTGAATTAAATCCGAGGCTTCCTTTTATAACATCCAGGTAGGCTCAAAATTTACTTGTCAGAATTTAGAGGGAAACCTTTTGATTGGTTTTGGATTTAACACAAATGCAGCTTTTTACCGAAAAATCGAAATGTATCAAAATTATTTTGAAATACAAAAATTAAGAAAATTACAACACGTTTGCTTTCTCTCGGAAAAACAGACGATTCATACTCAAGCAGCTTAAATTTTGTATATTTTCTCCTCAGACAAGAATCAAACACTTTTTTTTTCTTTTTTGCATATAAAATTTATATTGAATGATAGACCTTTTGCATACAAGTAGAATTCTAATGAATATTTGAACAGTTCAGAATGAATAATTTTATTACAATTAGTAAAGAATGTAATTGTTCAATATTTACTACAGCAAATATAAATATTTCAATCATATGCATTGACTTTTTTGCAATTTTTTAATCATGTTTGAAATCACTTAGTTTTATACAAAGAGTAAATTGCATTTATTTTTCGTCATTTGCACAATCAATCATTTCTTTTCACATTACTAATAAAACTTGTGTGTGAAAACATTTTACAATTGTTAAACCTGAAAGGCATATTCATTTACAGAGCTAAAACAATATTTTTATATGCTAGTGACACAATATTTGGGCAATAAATATATTTTATTTTACTTATTTTATAGCCATTAATTCTGGCTTAATAAAGTCAGTCCATTTTTGCATTTATTCACAAATATGTAAGTTGAAGAGATTAATACCATATTTAAAGATCTTTAGAATCAGATTTTTTTATTTTTTATCCAAGTTAACCTTTTACATTTTCTGACTGAATCAGTGCCTCTTAGTGAGTAGCAGGAAACATTCATTTTCAGATAACGGATCGACTGGATTAGATTGTGTGTTAAAAATAATTCCAAAGGATGAAGATGGCTCAAACAATAAGTATGAGTCAAACCATCTTCCCTTTAAACTATAACTGAGCGAACTCTTTTGTCATCACCCGACATAAGCTCAATTGCCTTTCCTAACTGCTAATAAGGGCAAGGTAATCTGGATTTGTTATGATTACAGCATCGTTCATCTTAATATTTTTTATTTGTTTTATAAGATTCTTATATTCTTCTCATAAACTTAGAAGATATTCATTGTACTAGAATTAAAAAAAAAAATTTACTAAATAATCCCTTATCACATTTTTCCTTTGAAGGAGCTCAGCATCAAAATACTTTCATTATCTATGTTGAACAGCAAGTTTTCTTTAGAAAAAGGACACTAAAAGCAATTGGAGTAATTATTTGCAAACATGAATCAGAAGAACAATGATAAGTTAGTGACTGGGAATTTATTGCTTTTTGTATACTCAATAGAATAGTAAGTAGTTCATAATACTCCACTTGAGACTTTTCTTTATAAAGATATTATTTATCAATCCTGATTATACGTTTCCATGTCCTACCCATCCAAGCTCAATATAAAGTTACTATGAGATGTTTAATTCTAAAGTTGAAAAATCTGTCTAAAAACTTTTTAGAGTCAAGCAGTTATTTAATCAACTTGCATCCAGTAATAAAGGAAATAACATTATCGCTATAAATAGAACTGCGAATTCCATAAATATTAGAAAATTGTAAAAAGGCTTGTACAAACTCTCGAGCACTCATTTTCCTAAACAAGTTCAATAAGATTTACCCTTACATTCATACGCGTGAAGATTAAAATATACATTTTATTTTCACTCTTTTCATTTTTAATCAAGCTTTTTTTTATCAAATTCACTCTATTTTCAGGAAGATTACTTAATTTTTTATATTTAAATGAAAATGAATTATATTTTCCGTAAAGATAAAAGCCGGAAATGTAATTTTTAATAACCTGAGGCTCTCGGGTTTATGGATTCCTATGGTTCTCAGGGTTATAGGCTCCTAAGGCCAGTCTTAGGAAACCATAACTTTGAGAGCCTCAATTTATTAAGTATACTAGAAATTCCAAGATGGTTTCATCTTTTATGCGAGTCCAAAAGAATTAGTTAAATTATGTTTTGAAGGCAACAATAATGAGTAAATAAAGTCAAACTGATAGAGTTTAGTCTCAGCTATTCTTCTACAAGAGTGAATTTGGCCAATTTTATGTAAAAACAGGCTTACTAATTTAGCGATCTGTTCAGTTTAAGAATATTGTAGATATTGAATTTTTCCCAAATGATTGGTTCTGCATCAATTGGAATTGATACATCTTAGCATTTTGCTTACGATCTTAACAATCTAAATAACTTCAAATTCTTCGCCAAATATAACATTGGTTCTAAAGGACTAGCACAGATAACGCTGTGATATGCTTGGTTTTGAGTAACCTTATTGCAATCACTCAAGCAAGGTAGACCACTTTCATATCAAGCTACTAGATCCTTGACTAGACGTCCAACATTTAAAATTTTGTCTAAGCTTTACCAGAGACAATCACCAAGAATTTAAATCTGCAAGGTTTTCTGAAGACACATATTTGAATTGTATTGTATTTCCATTGAAATTTATAAAGTGTCTTTGACAGAATTATACTTGTATCCTAAAATTTGTCTAAGAAACTACAATGTTCTATAATTTTTTAATAATCTTCTAGACACTTCTTTAATTCCTTGCAATTTGATTTAAACGAACGCAACTCAAAACTTTAATCTGACATTTTTTTTACAGATTCATTATATAAATATAACAATTATTTAAGAGAATAACTTGCCTCAATCAAATTGCAAACATAAAAATTATCCTTTCAGTATTTATGATCTTAACCTATTTATAACCATTTCCATATCCTCTATATCTACTACTTCATCGTTCTGAAGAAAAATAATCAATAGATAATCCATATCAGCCAATCAATGGACACCTGATGATGACCAGATGGTACTTGGTTGAAACGTTGTGTCTATTATAACATCTATATCAGCCAAGATGAGAACAATAGTTCGAAATAATAGCAAGATATAAAAATTATCTCTTAACTTAACAGTGCATACATCATTAGGGTACTTGTTAACATGGTATTAGATAACAAAATTCAATATAAAGATACTTTCTATGAGCCCAAAGATCAAAGTATCATATCTATAGCAAACTAAATTTTTGCCTTCTTTAAAGAAAAAACAAAACTTATTTCTATCATTTTCAGTTTTTTTTAACTTGATCTAAATTAAAGCCATTCTAATATCGGCCAAGAAAGTACATTTCTTACTTCGAAATGACATTATCAAATCTAATCTGTTGTTCATCAATTTGACACCAGGGTAAACGGTGCACTGCATATTTTAAATTAACAATTACATACTGGTTTAATTTTAGTGGTGGTCTGTACATCTCTTTTTGCTACAGGCTTCTGTCGTATCCAAATATATTTCTGTACTCTTTAGGGGAAGCTGATACACGATTCCCTCTTTTTTATACTCATGGAAAACAGTGAAATAATCGTGAATTTAATCTTTCTTTTCTAAATTTTTGACTACCTTATCTACAACTTTCATAGTAACAACTTAAGAACAAGAAATTAATTTTAGCTTTATATAGTAAATGTCATTTTTAAAACTAATATAATTTTTTAATTTTTTATTTGATCTTTATTACATACGGCCTCGTCTTCTAATACTAAAGACGTTAGACCAAATATTTTATTCATATTTCTTTCTACCATACTGTCTTCAAACCTATCACAAATCGGTTCGAAATAATCCACTTTTAGAGATAAAAAATTCCTGTGAGTGATTGGAGAGAAAAAATACCATTATATGATGGTATAATGGTTATACCAGTCATTGTTTCCTGCTCCCATCTCATAATTTTGCTCTGGGAGCAATAAATTAGACATATTTCTGAAAGGAATTATGCCAATGACAGTTTCCCATGGCGACCCCTTCATGTATTTTAATAATTGCATGGCCTCATGCACTGAATATCTATACCTAATGATCCTCGAAAAGTAATTGTTCATATTAGAAAAGTCGCCCGCTAGTCTGCAGTTGAGATACTTTAAATTATTTATCACCCTTCCCAGACTTTCAAAATTATATTTATATAGAATTCATTATTGATTAAAATTGGTAAAGTTTTATAATAATTAGAACATTTTAAATTAATGTTTGTTATTAAAACATCCTACTGGAAACAAGAAACGGCTTTACATCATGTTCTCTTGTGTTTGTTTGATACTTTATTTTTTTAAGGGCTAAATCTGAAAAATATGATCTCTGACGCCCAGACAACAAAAGAAAAACACCCTGTCTTGGCGACAAGTACTTTTATAATAGGGAGTAGAATATTTTCTTTTCCAATCCCAGGCTCAATACATGCATTACTATTAAACTGGGCCTGCCCTCCTTTGGTACACAAATCTTGTACGTGAGTTTTAGAAGAACAATGTTTACAAGATATTGTAAACTATTTTTTACTATTTTCATTGTTCGCACAGTTGTGGTGGGGGCTGAAGTTAATGCATTGTCTCATGAATGTTGTCTTACGGTGTATGGATGCCTTGAATCCATGCTCTGTTCGAGATACTAGCACAGGAATGCTAGACTGTTGTTTACTCTTTCGATTGTGAACTGTATCGATGATCTTATGGAGTTCACTTGGTTCAGTAGTAGCTGAACTTCTTCCTGGTGAGGCCAGAGTATGAAACTATCTGTGTATATCAGCATAAATTAGGCTTTAGTGATGTGGATTCTAATACCATTTTCTCGAAGTATTCTTAGCCGTTGCTGGTGATAAGGACGAACCAATAACTAACTTTCTTTCTGTCAATATATGTAGGATTCATGTGATTTAAAAGGTATTAGTACAAGGAAATAAAAAGTATCAGCTGAAGATTTAATTTTCAAGTCGGTCTATTGTTTATGGGTTATGGGTTAAATGATAGGACAGATTGGGTTCTATAGCCTTGGCTGGCAACCAGTCTACCGGAAAAAGCAATGGCAACCTACTACTTGAAAATCTTCTGCCCAGTCAATCATGTCTCTTTCGAGACATGATAGCCCAAGCGCTTGTTTAACATATGGCACTTAACGGACTGACTATTGTTTTATTACCCATGATATAAATTATGAAATGCGATAAATCTCTCATTTTATTTTAGTTCTTTATCTTCTGTAGTTATAATAATTAAATTTTATGTTTGGATTGTTGCCACTGACTCATTGCTAATAAGTAGGTGTTTTACTTATTATACTAGCGAATGACCAAACTAAGCACTAAGTTTGAAATATTTTATATCTATCTTTTCTATATTTTGGACAATTTTCATGGTTTCCGTTTTGTATTTAAATATAGATTTTGTATTGTCTTAGTACATTTAACTTTTGAAAGATATGATGAAAGATTTTTTGTTTTTTGTGCTATGTCGGTTTCATAATTTTCAAATATCATGTTTTTACATATTTTGTTTCGTTAATCGATATCTAATGATCTACTGATGAAACACTCGGCCATTCTGATGCACACTACTGATTTATATTGAAATGATATACTCTCTAATTCAAAATTTGATATCTGTGTTTAAAGTTGACACCTGTTTTGTGATTAGTTAGAATTCCGATAAGAGTGCTTGCTAAAATCTTATTGACAACACCTGCTGAAAAATAATTAACTCTAAAGCAGGTTTCGAAGATGCCAAACGTTAATACGATAGCAGTCTATAATTTACCCCGACAAAATATCTCTTTTTATTTTTAATTGTTTTAAAATTCAAAAATTAAGCAATGGTTCAATAAAAAGTCTGTTTCTTCTCAACAAAGCAGTCGATACATGTTCAAACAGCTTAAATTTCTTACAATTTAAACCTTTTTATAAAATATATGTAACGTTTAAAAAAATTGTGTATTACGATTTTCATACGCGCATATTAAAAATGTCAATTTCTATTTTGAAAACAAACAATATCAGACATATTCTCTGCTCCTTGAATTACATTGGGCTTCTTTATTAACTGGTTATTTTGCTATTCCAGGCGGAAATATGTTCGAGTAGTCTCACGGATATTATACAAGGTGTCGTCAACGGAGCTGATGGATGTGTTTTTTCCTTTGGATATTCCCGTGCAAGTAAGTGCTTATCATCTGTTTCCTCAGCGCCTCTCTCTTTCTCGCTCTCTCTCTCTCTATTTCTCTCTCTCTATATATACTTTCTCTATTTCTGACTCTCTCTCTCTCTCTCTCTCTCTCTCTCTATATATATATATATATATATATATATATATATATATATAGTGTGTATTTCGACAACAATCTCTCTTTTATGCAGATTTCACCTAAAATGACAGACAAGGTATTATCATTCAGTTTTTTATATAATTTTTCATATCTTCGTATATGTTTTTTTTTCTTTTCGGAACTCAAATTATATAAGAATACTTTCAGCCATTCTTAAAATTAATTTTGTCTTACTTATACATAAACATGTGGAAAGTTAATGCATATAGAGCCTGGTGTATGTTAAGTTCCGTGCACAGTAAGCTCATTGTTACCGTGTTCATAATTGATGTTATTAAGTGTAGGATTTCCCTTTTTTATTAGTAATGCTTCCCTAATTTTTAATCTTATTTTGCCCATGTCTATTGAACAGGTTAAGAGGATCATCCCTTGTTCCCTGTTTAGGATGTGGTTTCCGGCTTTCTCTTTTCCAATCTTCTCACTTTGTTTTCTTGTTTTTTTGTTTTTTTTTCAATTGGAGTAGATAGAACTATCTATCGCCCGGTTCACACACCACCCATGTCTATTGAACAGGTTAAGAAGCTCATCCCTTTTTCCCTATTTAGGATATGGTTTCCGGCTTTCTCTTTTCCGATCTTTTCACTATTACGTAGCTCCCTGCACATCAGTGGCGTTACCGCCTTGCTCGGGGTGATACGATTAAAAAAAAATGTCGATGAAACTATTATGTATGTATTATCAACGAGGATATCGCGGATATCACATAATATCATCATTCAAGTGTTATATTTTAACAAGTTTCAAAACATTCTAACAAATATGAACAATTTGCTAAATCAAACAGTACACTAGTTCATATTATCGTTTTATATTTTTAGATTAGATGAATTTAATTAATGTTCTAATTAATGGAACGAGAAGCAAGAGTAGTTTTTTGTTTAGAATTGTGTTTCCTGTTTCTTCTAAAGTCATTTCCTTTCGATCCGAGTAATTGCATGCGGCATAGTGGCATTCTCGCCTTGCTTGGGATAAATTGAATAAAAAAAAATTATAAATTCATCCTTTCAAAATGTAAAAACAGTTCGTTTTGAATAAAATACACCCTCTAAAAATATGTATAATAATGTATTATTAAAACTTAATATAATTTGCATTAATAAATCATATCATCTAAGTTTACTATATTTCTTTAATTACGTAATTTTTGTAGATTTCTTTAAATACTAATGGATTCCAAACTGAAATTTTTATAATAAAGATACTAAATGATTTTTCTTGTAAGTTTGTAAAAAAAAATACAAAACATCACTTAATTTCTATATGATGAAAGCAAATAATTGTATCAGATTTATTTCAATTTTACTTTTTGATGACTCAAATTGTATAAAAATTATGAAAGTTGGCATGGAGTTGAATAGTTTTTGTCAATGTATACGATTATGTGAAAAATAGTATCATTTTTTTTTTTTTAATTACAACGAAGAACGTCATATGAAAATTCTAGTTTCTGAATGTTTTCTTTTTGTTTTTGCTGAATTATGATGATAACGTTGAACAAAAGATTTTAAAATATTGAGATTGTAGTGATCAAGGAAGCATCCTCTTGGGAGTTGTTTCCATAAAGAGCGTTTCTACAATTTTCTGGAAATCAGAAAAAACTTGGAATTCTATTATCATTTTTATATGATAACTATAAAAATTATTATAATTTTTAAATATATAAGACATAATTTCTTCAAAACGCATCATATTCACATTTTAATCTTTATAAGGATTAATAATTGTTCTAATTTCAGTTAAACTACAGTGCATCATATCTATCTATCTATCTATCTATCTATCTATCTATCTATCTATCTATCTGAGTATGTTCCTCTCTCTCTCTCTCTCACTCTCTCTCTCTCCCTCTCTGATACTAAAAAAACTTTATCCTCAAGTTCACATTATACATAGCACTTATACACAATTTAATTAACCGAACACAAATTAACTCCTCCACAGAAAAAATTTTTTTGCACTGAACGAAAACGTATTAAGCAGACTCTTCCCAAGCAACATTTAAGATGAACAAATAAGACAATATATCAAAGACCTCAACAGAGTTAAACAGAATTTTGTACTTCTACAAAGGACCCTAAATATATCAAATTTCTATATTGTAACCAGATGCACGCTAACTACGAACAGGATAAAAATCATAAAAAACCGATTTGTCTAAATATATACTGCAGGAATCCGGAAAAAAAAAACAAAATTAAAATTTATAATATATTATAAAAAAATAAAATACTACTTTAATTATTCGTAATAACTCCTCCTCACCAACTGATGTATTACGTAAAACCAACGTAATATATTAATTCGAATGTCCTTTGGAAGAATATATCTCCGACAAAAAGAAGAAAAAAACAAAAACAAAAACAAAAAAAAAAACAAATATATGTGTTGGATTTATATCAGTTACATTAACAAGACGTTTTGCATTATACATACCTCACTGTTAGTGCCTTGCGAGACATCTGGAACAACATTCCAGTCTATATACACAATATAAAAAAATAGTAATCGACAATTCAATTATCCTTCACCAAGAAAACAACAAATTCAAACTACATATCCTCGAAGCAATATACATGAAAAAATTAGGCGGTCATTCAATTAAATCGACTACGAATAATATTCTAAAATGTATTAAAATTTTTTTCATGCTTTAATACGTGCATGATCATGACATTACAACACAAAAATTCCATGGTAGACAATCAATCGTTTCATTTAAAGTGGAAAGAAAAAACTAAAGCAAATATATAGCAACACAGTTTCGTGGTTATTTTGTTACTACTACTTGCACTCCTGAGGATGATCTCGGAAGGAGATTGACAGTACTTGGGAAATTAAAAATAAAAACTACTTTTAAAAATATAGCGCATTTCTCACATCTTTCATTATAATACACAAAAGATTATCCGTGATAATAAACATACATAATATTCGTTATTAACTTAATCATATATAAATATATATTAGAAGTAATACAAATTAATGTGTTGGCAGTTCACTCTTTGTAGTGATTTACCTTATTAAGAGTGCACGATACTTAGTCGAGCATTATATATGGATCTATCTTAATTATAAGATTATAATAAAAACATAATTTACTGCAACACATGGGCACTCGGTTGAGGTAGGCGAATTTTAGCGTAGTATATACAGTGTAGACACACACCAGTAGGCAAAAGTGTTCAAATTTATTCCTGAAAGAATGTTGTGTAAATACGTGAGTAGCTACTGTTTTTAAAGTCTATCATTTCTCCATAGTGCTCAATCGGCGTGCTAGATCGTAAATATATACGAGAACGTAAGTTTATATATATATATATATATATATATATATATATATATATATATATATATATATCAGAGTTTTAAAAGCGTTGATTGGATACATTGACTCTATTAAAGAGTTGTGAGTTCAATACCTATGGGATCACTGATACTGATACATTTGGAAGTGGATTGACTTATGAAACTTGAACAATTTACTCCGGAGAACGAAGTGAAGTGTTCAGTTTGAAACTCCAGCTAACTGAATAAGTTTGGAGTGTACAGCAGCCGAAACATTGAGAATATAGGAACAAAGATGCGAGCAACAGGCCGAACTATGTAAGTAGTGAAGATAGAATACCTCATCTCAGAAATACAGTCAATATGTATCTGTAATATAATCTTTACAGTGTACCTTTATATCATTTTCATTGGTTGTCAGTCTGTTAGTTAAGTGTTATACGGGATACACACTTATGCGATCATGTTTCGAAAGAGTCATGACTGACTGCGCAGAAGATTATTCCACACTAGTATGCCATTACTGTCTGCGATGGACTGGCTGCCAGCCAAGGCTATATAACTCACTCTGTCCTGTTATTTAACCCATGACTGAAGAGAAGATACGGATTAATACCTTTCCCAACGGTATTTGTGCGTAAGTAAATGCAAGTAATTCCGAGCCGATATCCAGTGCACCACAACACACAACCTCCTGTGGTTGTACTAATCTATATTTCAAATGAACTTATACTTGGTGATGGCGCCCGCCTTTAAAGAGTCTGGCCTAGGTACATGCTTTGTGGCTCTTTTTACTTGCTCAATATAATGGAAATCCGAAAATCGATTCAAACAAAATCTGTTTCCCAAAGATCGATAATCTGGGTTTATTTCATGCTTGATGCTAACTGAAGACAATGTTGATTAGGTGAAGACACGCTGATATCAAAGTTGTAAGTCTATGTTCTCCTCAACTCATATCTTCCTGGCGTCTGTTCAAGCCAACACTTTCCTTTCTCCATATATGCAGACCATTTTGCTTAAAGTTCGGAAGTTGTTGATATCAGATGAAAACATAAAAAAATTTCAGACATGTTTCAGTGAAATTTCCACGGTTCTAAAATTATTTTTATAACTATATTTTAAATTTATGAAAATAAGAGTCGCTTTTAAAATGATAACAGTTGGAGGCTGGGTAATAAAATTTCCAATGTGTCTAATTTGTTCCTCCTTCACAATTTTTTCCCTTTACCTTTGCTTAGCTTTTTCGATTGGAGAAATATGTATATTTTAAAGATTTTCAATTATACATTATCACAGTACGTTATGTAATACAATGGGTACTCGTATAAAATTCATTCAAATTTTTTCAATCAAACGTTATCATAGTACAATATGTAACACTATGGACACGAACATAAAAGAAAAAAGGTAGTTTTATTTCGCTCTCAATTGTTTTTCTTCAATGAGCTAGTAAATAATTCCTTTCGATCTTCTAAGAGACATTCAATTTGACTATGGGGTAACGCATTAGTAAAGGGGTGGATAAGGGATTTTTGCAACTCAAGTGACAACAAAACCGAAAATAGGTTATGTCAAGATACTGGTTTATATTAAATGTCATGCTAGGGATCGGGGGAGTGCAATCTGTCATTGGCAGGAGACAGACATGTCCGTGACGCGGTTCTGAAGTATCAATTTTGTACATGTCAGCCACAGTGTCAGGATGAGTAAATGGACGAGACCTTGTCAAGACCAAAAATTGACCCAAGTATCACCTACTTACCCACAAAATAAGATGGCAAAGCTCTTGACAAAACAACTACATGTAATATGGAAAATAGAGCTCCCGTTCTGTTTCTCAGCTTTGCTCTTCTTTCATCGTGTTACCTTGCAAGCACGTAGTGCAGTCTTCTACTGCTTTTGATGAAAGCCGCTGAGATCGAGAACTGATACGGGAAATGGTCATTGACCGGACGGTGGACATGTCGGATGAGGGTTACGTTATACGTTTACACGGTAGATTGCAAAATATCACACTCGTTTTTCAATTGGTATGTAATTTAACTGGAATACCAATTTCTGGTGGGAAATGCACAACAACATAGGCATCAAATATTATTTGATATTTATTTAACATAGATTAGCTATGAACTGAGTCAAATGATGAAAAAATATTGCATTGCATCAATTAATGACAACTATTCATTTACTGAATCTCGCCAGTTATGTGTTGTTTCCGCTGTCCCTCTTGCTTTTGATCTTTAATTTTTTGAGCTCTCTTTATTCGTCCTAAAAAAATAAATTGTCTCTTTCTATATTTTTTGTTCCCATTTCCACTAAAACCTCATCGTTGTTCACATATTTGGTCCATATTATTCTTAGCATCGTTATATAGGGTCGCATTTCTGTTGCTTTAAGTTTCTTCTTTATCTGAGCAGAGATTGTCTAACATTTATTGCCATACATGATGTCTTTTGTTCTGTTCTCTTATTTTTTATGCATTTTCTCCTTCATCTGTAAATTTCCGCACAATTTTTGCTGATCCATTACTCTTTAGTCTACCTGTCTTTTTCCTTGTTTCTTTCAGCAGAGTCATATATTCTATATCGTATCTTGGCATTGTTTTATCTCCGTCTCATCATCGAGGATTTCATCTTTTATTCATTTTCTTTCATGTGTTTTTTTCTTTGAAATGATATCAATTGCTGATGTTATTAAAGTTTCTCTTAATGCTCCACTTTGAGTTTCCATTTATATTTTGTCCATTGTATCTGTTTCCGCATTGTGCATTCTGGTTCCTTCAGAATAAGTTATTCTATCTGGCTTAAAATGTTTCATTTTCGTTTCTACTTGATGTCACTACCACACCAACTGCTGTGATGGGGGTAGTGATTATTTCTAAAGAGTGGGATTTTCGTTTCCCACAACGTTGATCGTGAATTTTTTATACTTTTTGCAATGAAAGCGTACACTGGAATTTGCTCGTCCTAAATATATAATCCCCACTGCTATAGAGGATATCCAATATTACATAACAGTTCAATACTCTTTCCTATGTTTCAAAGAAATTTTCCTGTTTCTTAATACTTTTCTTAGCTTATCGAAAACTTCTTTCACTATAACAATGCACCTTTAGATTTCAGTGCCCCATCATCTATCTTGTGTTAAGACACTTTGCAGATATTTAAATTGTGATACTTATTTGATTTTGGTATGATACTCTCAGCATCCGTTAGTAATAGTACCAATATTTGTATGAGAAGAGATTTTCTGGTATTCGTTGCCATATTCTAAATTATATATTACAAGGCAGTTCAACTTTCTTTCCTTTTTTTTCTAATGTTTTTTTTTTATTTCTTAATATTTTGCTTAATTTCTTTAAGGCATGTTTGCCTTTCGCTATTCCTATACGTCTTTAGATTTCAGTGTAACATTTTCCAACTTTTGTTATTGGAGTACACAGATAATTAAATTTCTATACCAGTTTGTTTTTAACGTCACTATTAAGTCACTCGTATCTTGGATTGGTATATTTAATCTGAAAAATTTAGTTATGTTAAACAGTCCCGTCTAATCAAGACTTTTATATGGTTCACACTCCACCCACGTCTATTGAACAGGTGAAGAGGCTCATCCCTTGTTCCCTGTTTAGGATGTGGTTTCCGGCTTTCTCTTTTCCAATCTTGACACTCCTTTTTTTACAATTGGATTAGACAGACTAAACTATCGCCCGGTTCACACTCCACCCACGTCTATTGAACAGGTGAAGAGGCTCATCCCTTGTTCCCTGTTTAGGATGTGGTTTCCGGTTTTCTCTTTTCCAATCTTGTCACTCCTTTTTTTTTTTCAATTGGAGTAGATAGACTAAACTATCGCCCGGTTCACACTCCACCCACGTCTATTGAACAGGTGAAGAGGCTTATCCCTTGTTCCCTGTTTAGGATGTGGTTTCCGGTTTTCTCTTTTCCAATCTTGTCACTCCTTTTTTTTTCAATTGGATTAGATAGACAAACTATCGCCCGTTTCACACTCCACCCACGTCTATTGAACAGGTGAAGAGGCTCATCCTTTGTTCTCTGTTTAGGATGTGGTCTCCGGCTTTCTCTTTTCCAATCTTGTCACTCCTTTTTTTTCAATTGGATTAGATAGACTAAACTATCGCCCGGTTCACACTAGACCCACGTCTATTGAACAGGTGAAGAGGCTTATCCCTTGTTCCCTGTTTAGGATGTGGTCTCCGGTTTTCTCTTTTCCAATCTTTTCACTCTTACGTAGCCACCTGCGCATCAGTGGCGTTGACGCCTTTCTCGGGGTGATATGATTAAAAAAAAAAATGTCATGCATGGCGCCAAAGCTGTTCAGAAATCTAAAGTGTCAACTGTATAGAACTCCTTCCCCAGATTAATAATTAAAAATGATGTCGAGTGAGTTAAGCCTGTAGATCTTCTTTTACTATTTGCCTTGTTCCTTCAGGACATAGGTGATCATGGCCTTTCAGGTCTCCCTATCCCTGGTGGCTCTTAGTACGCTTTCTCCTTTTACTCCACCCAAACCCCGCTCTGCCACCCAATTTCTCCGGCCTGTCAAGTATGCTAAACACTGCTTCCTCTATATCTCTTTCCCTATATCTGACCTGTGAGCACCAGATTCTCCAAGCCCTCTTTCCTCATTACATGTTCCTGTAGGTTTAGCTGTCGCTTCTTGATGCTCAGTTTTAATTTTCTTTTCGTTTCCATCCTTACCAAAACCTCACATGCTCTATCCATTATATCCACAACATCCTTCTTTAAAACCACATTTCAACTTCAAGTTTTATTTTCATCTTTGATGAGATTGTCCAGCATTCACTGCCATATTTAAGAACAGATATTACATAGGAGTCAAGTACTCTCTTTGTTTCAAGCGGATTTTTTCCTGTCTCTCAATACTCTACTCAGCTTCTGGAATGCATCTTTTGCCATGACTATTTGACTTTGGATCTGAGTGTCACACTTTCCGTCTTCTGTTAGGTATTTAAATTTTTTACCTGCTTGATTTTAGTATCCCACACCAGAAATTGGCATTTTGGGCTCCTCTGTTTGCTGATAACCATGCATTTGGTTTTCTTCTAGTCTATTTGTAGTTTTTTCTTTCGACTTTCTTCAGCTACTTTCTTGAGGTTTTGTAGTTTCCTTTCCGTGTCTGCTATCAGCAATGTATTATCTGCGTATCTTAGATGCTGTTCAGATTGTAGCCACCGATGATGAATCCTGGCATAACTTTTAAGTTCACAAAGCAATCTCTCTGTACAAGTTGAATAGATTAGGGGAAAAGACACATCCTTGTCGTACGTGCCTTTTTATCTTTGTATATCTGCTGAATTCGTTTCCTGTCCGTATGCAGGCCCTTTTTTACCAGTAGAGGTTCTTGATTACTCCAATGTCTTTCCCAAATATGTCGATGCTACTGAGAATTTCTTTGTAGCGTATTTTGTCGAATGCCTTTGCATAGTCTATAAAACAAAGGTACCTGTCTTTTCTTATTTATTCGTACCTTGTGGACAAATGCCATAGCAGATAACTAAACAAAGGTACGTCTTTTCTTAAATTTATTCGGTACCTTGACAAATGCCATCAATTTTAACTTAAACAAAGGTTTACGTTCTTTTCTTATTTATTCGTACCTTGTGGACAAATGCCATAGCAGATAACTAAACAAAGGTACACGTCTTTTCTTATTTATTCGTACCTTGTGGACAAATGCCATAGCAGATAACTAAACAAAGGTACACGTCTTTTCTTATTTATTCGTACCTTGTGGACAAATGCCATAGCAGATAACTAAACAAAGGTACACGTCTTTTCTTATTTATTCGTACCTTGTGGACAAATGCCATAGCAGATAACAAACAAAGGTACACGTCTTTTCAATTTATTCGCACCTTGTGGAAACAAATGGCCATAGCAGATAACAAACAAAGGTACGTTTTCTTTTCTTATTTATTCGTACCTTGTGGACAAATGCCATAGCAGATAACTAAACAAAGGTACACGTCTTTTCTTATTTATTCGTACCTTGTGGACAAATGCCATAGCAGATAACTAAACAAAGGTACACGTCTTTTCTTATTTATTCGTACCTTGTGGACAAATGCCATAGCAGATAACTATAACAAATAAGAGAAATCACACCACTTGAAAGTTTTCAACAGCGGCAACAACTACAATCGATAGCACATATAATTGAAGAGAAAATAATAGCATAACCAAGATAATGACATTCCACACTACATTAAATTAAAGGTAATGAAGGAAATTTCAATTAATAGTGGAAAGAACAATAGCAGCTACAAAATTAGAGAAACTTATTTTTCTAAAAAAGGTTTTAAGAAAGTTTTTTTTTTATAAATTTCAACCTAAATTAACACTGGCTTATTTGTCATTCAGTATGGATATTTAGTTATAAAGAAACGAATTATATTACAATTACCGTTACAGTTTTAAGCTTGAGTTAGTTAAAACGTACACACAAGCCATCTGTATGCATGTATCTACACACACACACACACACACACACACACACACATGATAAGATAAGTAAAGAACAGGTAGGAAAAGTGTCTTTAAGCTAACATGTTTTATTAAGTTTCTTCAGAGATTTGCTTACAAGACAAATTTTAATTTCTTTAATGTTTTTTAAAAACGACAAAGAAACATTATATTGGAATGTTGATTGAAGCTTGATTTTATTGGTCAGATACGTATCACGTGTAATAAAGCAATAGATGTACATTTAAGAACGTAAAAACATTTTAAATCTAAAAAAAAACATTTCAACAGACATTTATACACATTTAAAATAATCGTCTATTGCTGTTGTTACACGTGACACACTTACATATAAACAGGCAAATGTTCCTACATTTAAACGGACATTCCAATCAATATTCCAATACACTGTCTTTAAGCGTTTTTTTTTTATTATTAAATTTTAAAATTCGAGTCTTAAAAACAAATCATTAGAGAAACTTAACAAGAAAACGTTAAAGACACTTCTCCTACCTGCTATTTACTTATTTATTTTATCATCTTGTGAGATTTCAAACCACGTATCCAACTCATCTATCTATCTATCTATCTATCTATCTATCTATCTATCTATCTATCTATATATATATATATATATATATATATATATATATATATTGCGTGTATTTAGGCAGCATTTTTTTCATTAATGCATGTTTCATTATATAATGTAGGCAAGTTTTGTCTATTATTTTAAGTATTTTTTTTTAATTCTCTAATAAGCTTAATAGCATTATCATTAAATGAACGAAGAAAATTACAATATTGATACATAATTTTTAATAATCCAGTATGTGCTATCGGCTTACATAAGCTATTTTCAAAGATGTCAATTACATTATATATTTAAACACGGACAAACCATAATGACGAGCTGTTTTTGTTTACATGGAAGATTTCCAAGCAACAACGAACTCGTGCATCTAAGACGCTGGAAGCAAATGTCGCAACACAGCTCATGACGTCACACATAACCAACGAGAGTGAAAACAAGAAATATTAAATATTAAACATTCCTTGATGTATTCATTGATTCTAGCACACATAAATTTACTACTTCTCTATATAGGAAACCAACTAGCATAAATTCGTGTCTTCTTAATTATAATAGTGAATGCCTCCAACGATATAAGTTAGCTGTTATAAAAAACTTACTTCAACGCACACAAATGATATCTTCTTCCAAATCTATATTTCATAAAGAATTACACAACATTAAGCAAACACTAGTCAATAATGGATTTCCTAACTCCGTTATTGATCAACAAATTAAAATGTATCTCAACAAACTTAACAATAGTTCTAACAATAATGATAATATTATTAATAATAATGGTTTACATCAAAATAAACATAACACTATTAACTTATACTATTGTAACCAAATACATAATACGTAGAAATGTTAAACCAGTCGAAAGAGTAATAATCAAATTAAACTCATTATATATTATAAAAAGTTTAAAACAATTGACCTCATAGTCTATAATAACCCAACAGGCACTAAACTAAATTCTTTACAAAAAAACCAATGTAGTGTACCAATTTACATGCCAATTCAGAGATTGCATCTCTGATACTAATAAAAAACCTAGTACATATATTGGTTTTACCACAACCACGCTCTCCCGTAGACTTACATGTCATCTTTCTGATCAGAGTACTATTAAACAACATTTCTCTGAAAAACATAAACATGTAGGTAATATCAGACAGATTTTGGTCAACAATACGGTGATCCTTACTCATACACACAGTAAGAGGAACCTGCAGATACTGGAGGCCATGTACATCAAATCAAAACAACCAACACTCAATAAAATCAACTTTAAAACAGGAAATAACATATTACATTGCATTTGACTAGATGGTTTTGTTGTCATTTCGCGGTATCCCGCGGTGTGAGGTCACATCGCAAACTTAAGAACTGCGTTTATTATTTTTGGTAACTATTGCCGTTGCCAAGCGGAGTTTTATGTCAACACAAAATAAAATCGTCGGTAATGGTGGATTTTATAATATTTCAGTGTAAACTACCTCTCTGAAGATGGCTCATGTGAGCCGAAAGCTTAGAAGAAAACCAATAAATAATTATCCAAATGTTGGAGAATTTTTGTCTTTATTTTCAACTGAAATTAAAGCAAAAATACGACGTTTAGAACGGCTCATGATTAAACATAATAGACATTCATTGTCTCTTATATTTAATAGCATATGTCTAGAAAAAAAAAATATATATATATATTCAGTTAGATAAATATGAGTTTGTGACCCTTGATTTCACGCTTTTACGATCGTCAGACAAACATATGTTAGCTGTATCACTGATATTGAGCACTCTCAAATAAGTACTGCGCATATATATGCTTAACTCGACTATATTCTGTAAAAAGTGATTTAATTTCTATTTTTGTCTTCAGAAATTTAATTAAATCAACTTTATAGTGTTAGCTGCTTGTGGTAAGTCAACCGGAATTCAGTCCAGTCTGATTTTCTGTAATTTTTGGAAATTTTTTTTTTGTCAGTTTTGTTAGTTTGTGTAAATTATTTTACAATTCAAGGTTATTTTTGACTTATACTAAGTTAAAACTTTGTAAACCTCAGTCACTTTTTTTTCTTTCATTTTTTTTAATTGGAGTAGATAGTTCCTACTATCGCCCGGTCTCACACTCCACCCCCTTCTTTTGAATGGGTTTAGAGGTGATCGCCTTGTTTCTTGTTTAGGAAGGGGTTCCCGGTTCATCCCCCTTCTCCGGTCTTAGTGTTAGTTCAGCTGGAAGCTCTTTGCAGTTACGGAGTATGGTGGCAACGTCTTTACATTCTGAGAGTACCGGGTTGGCAGTTTCCTGGTTGCTGCTTCCGACTGGTAGTTAGGAGCCCGAACTCTTGTGTAGCGTCTTGAGAGGCTGCTCTGATCAACAGTTGAATAATACCGGGGTTCTTGTAGTGCCATATCGCGCATGGACGGGCGTCCCTGCATGAACGTTCGGTGGGCAACCCCGAGGCCTCATTATGTTGTAGGCCGTGCCAGTCTCCATCCTTCACAAGTTGCAAACGATTGACCGACTGATTCTATTCTAAGACCTCTCCTTAACTGAATCACTATGGAAAAAAACAAACATAATAGCAAAACTAAACCAGCTCATTTGAAAACGCCCAAACCTGTCTGCATCTCTTTCACTAACATACGCGGCATCCGCACCAACTTCCTCAGCGTAGATTCATTCCTCCATAATAACTCACCTGATATATTAGCCCTATGTGAAACTAATCTTAACCCTTCTATCCCCTCATCTGAGTTCTACGTTTCTGGCTACCTTCCCCTCTTCAGGAAGGAATCCAATGTTCATATGCATGGGCTTGGTGTCTATGTCAGCGAACACCTTCCCTTAGCTAGGGTGTCATCTTTTGAATCCCCAGATCATTCTTTCATGTGCTTCTGCCTCTCACTTCTCAGCTCGATTAGCTATCTCTTCTTTCTCTACCGCTCTCCTTCCACCCCTGACTGTTCGTTACTTGACATCATTTCTGACAATATCGACAAAGCCATTTCTTCCCATCCCTCTGCCCATGTATTCGTGTTTGGTGACTTTAACGCCTACCACATCAAGTGGCTGGAGAACGCTGTCACCGACCCTGCTGGTGTCCACACCATGAACTTTTCAATCACCCAATCCCTTACGCAAGTAGTGGACAACCCTAACAGAAGGGACTCACTTCTAGACCTCTACTTCACTTCCATCCCAGACTCTTGCACTACCAGACAACTCTGCCCACTCGGAAACTCTGACCACACTGTAGTGTCCGTCAATATTTCACTCCACTCCCGCCCGACCCATGAAACCCAGACAAGTAGAATATCCTACTGCTATCAAAGAGCAGACTGGGATTCGTTCCGAGACTTCCTCTGCGACATCCCTTGGAACAACGTTTTTAGTCTTCCCATCGAAGAATATGCATCCGAGGTCTCCTCCTGGGTTAAGGCTGGCATCGATGCCTTCATCCCTGCTAGGAAATTCCAGCTTAAATCTCATTCGTCTCCATGGTTCTCACCCGCTTGCTCGGCTGCCATTGCCCACCGACTCTATCGTAACTACGCGTCGGACCAAAACAGGCGCCTTTTCACTTCAGCTCGTAATAAGTGTAAAAGGATACTTAACGAAGCTAAGATTTTGTTTGCTGCCAGAAGGAAGCAATGCATAGCATGCTCTAAATTCGGCGCCAAAGACTACTGGCGACTCTGTAAAAGAGTACGTAACAAGAGCAAGTCCACAATACCCCCGCTAATCAACAAATTTGAGGTCCTCTCATCCCCAGCAGATAAGGCTGAATGCTTTGCCCGCAGATTCTCGAACAATTCGAGTCTGGACTCATCTGGAGTTTTTACACCCGACTTCTCACCTAGAACCGAGGCACAACTGAATGATGCCACATTTCACCTTCGCTTGTCTCTAGGATAAACTTAAAACTTAACCCTCACAAAGCGAGCGGTGGGGACGGAATCCCAACCATAGTCTTCAAGAAATGTGCCCCTGAATTCTCATCTGTCCTTTCTAAGCTCTACAACCTCTGCCTATCTGCTTCCTGCTTTCCTGCCTGTTGGAAATCTTCCTCTGTAGTTCCTATATTTAAAAATGCTGGAGAACCCTCGGACCCTGCAAATTACCGCCCTATCAGCCTTCTTCCGATCTTTGGCAAAGCTTTCGAAGCCATTATCAACGCCGAGGCGGTTCAGCATCTCACAGCACACAGGCTCCTCTCGGACAAGCAATATGGTTTCCGTTTCACCAGGTCTACTGCTGATATGCTAACGACCATCACCGAGTACATATACCAGGCACTCGACAGGAATGGCGAAGCCCGAACCGTTGCATTGGATATATCTAAGGCGTTCGACAGAGTTTGGCATGCTGACCTTCTATGTAAACTGCGGAGCTATGGTATAACTGGACATTTGTCTCAACTAATCCAGTCATTCCTCTCTAGCCGCACAATGAAGGTGGTATTAAACGGACATGCCTCCCAGAACTGCCATACAAACGCAGGTGTCCCCCAAGGCTCCATCTTAGGTCCTACACTCTTCCTGATATACATTAATGATCTCCCTGATTCCATAAGAGCCCAAGTAGGTTTGTACGCCGATGACACAGTTTACTCTCGCCTCCTACAAAAATCTGGTGTAGGCATCAAAGCTAACCTTGCAGCCGAGGTAGAAAAAGACCTCCAATCCATAGTGGACTGGGGTAAGAAATGGCTAGTAAATTTGAATGCTTCTAAAACGAAGCTACTCTCAATTAACCATCATCGACAATCTCACCTACCTTCCATTAGCATGGACCAGGCTTGCCACCCAGAGAGTAAAACACTACGCCTCCTTGGCCTCACACTTTCAGCGGACCTCAAATGGAATGACTATATCGAATCCATTGCTAAATCCGCTGCTATGAAAGTCGGTTCTCTGTGTAGGGCCCGAAAGTTTTTTCCGTCGAATCTATCCTGCACATATATAAATCTACCATCCGCCCGTGCATTGAATACTACTGCCATATCTGGTCGGGTGCCCCTGCTATTCTCCTTGGGCTTCTCGATGAGGTTCAGAGGAGAGTCTGTAATGTGATAGATGCCGACTTGGCAGACCGCCTGCAGTCTCTCTCCCACCGGCGCAACGTGGCTTCCCTGTGTCTCTTCTGTAAATACTTTCACGGCTTCTGCTCCGATGAACTTAGATACGAATTTGCACGAGATACTAGATTAGCAACTAGATCCCACCCTTTTACAGTGAAATCGATAAAATGCAACCGCAACTTCTACTCCTACAATTTCTTTCCTCGCATTTCCCAACTGTGGAATTCCCTTCCACACGATTGCTTCCCCGATGGCTACAATCTCCAGGAGTTTATATGTAAGGTCAATAGACACCTCCTAACACACTAACCTGCTCCCATTCTATCAAACACTCTTCCCATCTGCCCAACCCTCATCCTCGGTATCCTTACTCATCTGTCACCTTCCTCCTGACATTCCCTATGTCTAACCACTCCTTCTCTTTACCTTCCCCTATGTAGCCCCATGCGCAATAGTGGCAGTGGAATACCTTGCTTGGGGTGAAATGATTAAAAAAAAATATATATATAAATAATATAATATAGATAATAAATTGCATATATATATATATATATATATATATATATATATATATATATATACTTATATTTATGCACACACACACACATACATATATATATATATATATATATATATATATATACATATACATATATATATATATACCACATTTTCTTGTGTATAATATGATTTCAGTGTAATACAACGCAGGGATTTTGCAACTAAAAAGAGAGAATAAAGTACATATGCTAAAGGCTTCTAGGTACCTCCACTCATTTTTCTATACCTAAATTTAATTGAAATTTTAAAAATAAATAAGTCATTTTCAAGCGTTAAATTTAGCTTTAATTGAAAGCCAACGAATTAAATTTACTAATCTCAGTAAGCAAAATACCCCGGTATATTTTAAACCGAAATTATATTGATCGGAATCAAAAACTTTTTTAATTTTTTAAAAGATTTTAAAAATTTCAAAATTTCCGCCATTTTTCATCGATTGTAAACAGAAGCCAGTTCTCGGTTTTAAAAATCTTACAAAAATAAAATACCCCTCACTGAAACATTATTTTCTTTTTTTTATTTTCTATTTTTTAAACTTACTTTACGCTGACTTGAAACAAGAATTACTTGCTTACTGCTTGAAAAATGTTTCAAAAAGCATTCCTCAATTACGGTAGCATTGTTATCACAGCTGTCAACACCTTATCAGGAGGCAATGATGAATGATTTACAGCAGCTGGCCAAAAGTATGGAAGACGAATTTGGTATAAAAAGGTTTATATACAGATTTTTTTATTTCATGTAAGGTAGAGCAACCCTTGAATCACATGACCTTTTACGGCCACCTGTACAAACAAAAAATGGGAAATTAACATGCAGAAAATTAAAATGTTTTAATTATTTTGCAAAAAAGGAGCACCCCTTTTTAGAGTAACTGTTTAAATTTTGTGATTAAATTTGCCACACATTAATTTAAAAAAATCTGAGAGACCTATGAGGAGGAAATCATGAAACTTATAAAAATTGCTTAATAAAAACTAAAATAAAATAATATAAATAAAAACAATTCTTGTAAAAATTCATTACTAACGGAATTTTTTTTTCTATTCAGACTATAATATAATTTTAATTTATGTTTATAAAAGTAATTAAAAGTTTATCCAAATAAAAAATGGCATAGTTTTATTGCATTTTTGTTTTCCTAATTCGGAGCAGATTTTCTAAAAAAGAGCAGGTCTTGAAGAAAGAAAGAAAGAAAGAAAGACAGTTGATTTGCATTCCCCAATGACTCCTGAATTTAATTAAAACTATCTATATGTTGAGACCTAGTCGCATGTTTCGACATTTCTGAAAATTAATTGGTGGAAGGTTAACATATTTAAGAAAAATGTTTTTACCAATATTTTCTAAAAATAATTCTTTCAAAACTGATTTCAGTCAATTATGAATAAGTCCTGAAATTTTCATCAAAATCAGAAGATTATTTGGTTTTTGCAATAATTTCCAAATTAATGTGTCTTTCACAGTCAAAAAACGCCTTCGTGTAATATTACGTTTTGACGTAATAAAATCTAGCGTCAATTTATCGCTTGTACTGACGAGAGAAAAATATTTCTACCACTAAATGGGACTGTTAGAATCTGTTAGAACAATTTTAAAAAATTGTAAAAATAATCTATCCTCTTTATGATAGCATAACCATTTTGCCGAGAAAACTTTGTTTTTATTTAGTTTGAGGCCTTTCCTTCAGAATATGCTGTTTTTTTCCATCGAAAAAGTGGAGGTACCTAGAAAGTAAAAAACATGGAATAAAATACATGCTTCACAATAATACGACTGTGTGTTTCAGAAACTAAAAACAGGGAACAAATTACATCCTTATGTATAATATGCAACCATTTTCTGCAGATAAAAACAAGGAATAAGGTACATACATAAATATAATGCGTACAGTTTTTCTGAATTTAAAACAGGGAATGAATAACATTCTTGAGTATAATACGACACCGCGTTCCTGAAACTAAAATCATATGATAAATTATATCTTTGAGTATAACACAAACCTGGGTTTCTGAAGCTAAAACAAGGAATAAATTACATTCATAAATATAATACGCACCCACGATTTTGAAGATAAAAATAGGGAATAAATTAATAACTTGAATGTAATACAACTCTGTGTTTCTGAAACTAAAAATAGAGAACAAATTGCATTCACCAGTATATTACACTTCTTCTGTTTCTCTAACTAAAAACAGGAAATAATTTCCACCCTTGAGTATAATACTAAATGGTAACTCCAAATTTAAAAGTAGGTAATAAATTACATCCTAGTATACTACGACACCGTGTTTCTTAGTCCCTCCTGTTTCTGAAGTTCAATACCTGGAATAAATTACAACTATGAGTATAATAGTCCCTCCTGTTTCTGAAGTTAAATACCAGGAATAAATTACAACCGTGAGTATAAGAGTCCCTCCTGTTTCTGAAGTTAAAAACAGGGAATAAATTAAAACCTTCAGTATAAAAGTCCCTCCAGTTTCTGAAGTTAAATACCAGGAATAAATTACAAGATTGAGTACAATAGTTCTTCCTGTTTCTGAAGTTAAAAACAGGGAATAAATTAAAACCTTCAGTATAATAGTTCCTCCTGCTTCTGAAGTTAAATACCTGGAATAAATTACAACACTGAGTATAATAGTCCCTCCTGTTTCTGAAGTTAAATACCGGGAATAAATTACAACATTGAGTATAAGAGTCCCTCCTGTTTCTGAAGATAAAAACAGGGAATAAATTACAATATTGAATATAATAGTCCCTCCTGTTTCTGAAGTTCAATAGCGGGAATAAATTACAGCCTTCAATGTAATATTCCCTCCTGTTTCTGAAATTAAAAACAGGGAATAAATTACAACATTGAGTATAATAGTCCATCCTGTTTGTGAAGTTAAATACCAGGAATAAATTACAACATTAAGTATAATAGTCCATCCTGTTTGTGAAGTTAAATACCGGGAATAAATTATAACCTTGAATATAATAGTCCCCCTGCTTCCGAAGTTAAAAACAAGGAATATAAATTAAAACCTTGAGTATAATAGTCCCTCCCGTTTCTGAAGTTAAAAACCGGGAATAAATTACAACATTGAGTATAATAATCCCTCCTGTTTCTGAAGTTAAAAACCGGGAAGGAATTACAACTTTGTGTATAATAATCCCTCCTGTTACTGAAGTTCAAAACAAGAAATAAATTACAACCTTGAGTATAAATCTCGCCCCTGTTACCGAAGCTAAAATTAAGTAATAAATCCTTTCCTTGATTATAATACTTCTACGTGTTTCTGAAGTTAAAACCTGGAATAAATTACTACCCTGAGTATAATACTCACTCATGTTTCTGAAGCTAAAACAGTGAAAGAATTACAACGTTAAGTATAATACTCCTCTGTATTTCTGAAACTAAAATGAGGGAATAAATTACTTCCTTGCGTATAATACTCCCTCCTGTTTCTTAAGCTAAAAACAGGGAATAAATTACAACCTAGAGTATGATACTCCTCTGTATTTCTGAATCTAAAATGAGGGAATGAATTACTTCCTTGAGTATAATACTCTCGCCTGTTTCTGAATCTGTAATGAGGGAATAAATTACAACCTTGAGTATGATACTCCTCTGTATTTCTGAATTTAAAATAAGTGAATAAATTACTTGCTTGAGTATAATACACCTTCGTGTTTTTGAATTTAAAAACAGGGTATAAATTACAAACGTAAATATAATGCCCCCCTCCATGTTTCTGAAGCTGAACTCGAGGAATACATTTTATCCTTGAGTGTAATACGACCCTGTATGACAGACATCCTTGTGTATGCTCATTTTCAAATTTTCCATGAAAGGTTCTAAACAGACCAGGTAATAAATCTCAAGATGTTAATTAATCTGTTATACTTATATGTTCAGTATGAATTTCATTATATTTCCATTATTCATTATATTTCCATTATTCATTATATTTCCATTGTAAATTATATTTCCATTTGTAAATTATATTTCCATTTGTAAATTATATTTCCATTTGTAAATTATCTATGAAAGAATGAAAAGTAAAAATTTTATAAAAAATATCATGGAAATCAATATTTGTTTTGTTTTTTTAATCATCTCACCCCAAGCAAACATTTTCTGCCACTGTTGCGCAGGGGGTTATATAGGGGAAATTGATAAGAAAGTGGGGTTAGTTATAGGAAATGTCAGGAGGAGGATAAAGACAAATTAGGATACCGAGGATGTCGGTGGAGTTGATGGAAAATGAACTTGTGAGAATGAATGCAAGTTAGTGTGATAAAAGACCTTACATTTCAATTCCTGGAGATTGTAGGTGTCGGAGAAGCAAGTATATGGAAGGGAATTCCACAGATGAGAAGTGTATGGAGTAGAAATTGCGGTTACATTTAATCGGTTTCACTGCAATATTGTGGGACCTAGTTGCTAATCTAGTAGCTCGCGTAAATTCATACTTAGGGGGCACCAGTGATCTAAGTTCATTGGAGTAGAAGCCGTGAAAGTATTTATATAAACAAATTTTATATTATGAACAAAACTGTTTTAATTTTTTACCGACATATCAAATATCTTTTTTTAAAAAATTGTTATAAACACCGGCCTGTTTTGTGCTTTGTTATCTTGAGTACAATTTTTAGTGTATTTTCAGTTTTGCTGTTTCAGATAAGAGAGCTATTTAAGCCGAGTAAAAGTCTATGTGCGTTGTGGTGCAGTGGATATCGGCTCGGAACAAGAAATCAAAGAGCCGAGTTCTAATTCCAGTTGAATTCGTTGCATTCACTTACGCGCAAATACTAACCCGATACTTCTCTCCAGTTATGGGTTAAATAACAGGACAGATTGGGTTCTTTAGCCTTGGCTGGCAATCAGTCTACCGGAGACAGTAATGGCATACTAGTGTGGGATAATCTTCTGCCCAGTCAGTCATGTCACTTTCGAGACATGATCGCCCAAGCGTGTATCACGTATGGCACTTAATTGACTGAAAAGTCTATGCAATCATGTATGGTAAAACACTGCTTTTTGCCTGTAATTTTTAATTTTCGTTAAAAATGTCTCGCATTATATAAAGAGAACAGCATATATATGTGTGTGTGTGTGTGTGTGTGTGTGTGTGTGTATTAATTTCTACAGTAAACAGTATGTAGTTTCTATCGTTTTCTTTGGAATAGTCCCTTTGGGTATGTACACAGCGATCTCACAACGGATACTGCTCACAAATGGTAGCGATATGTGACATATTAAAATATATTCGTTTCTTGTGTTCACTTCAAATTACCAGGAATTCTTTTCGCACCTCGTACATATTGATGATTGTCTGCCTGTACATGTGTAAATCTAGTTGTGTATAGGATCTCTTTACCTTATCACCCTCATTTTTTTTAGGAGCCCAAATAAAAAGTAAGAAAATGAAAGGAAGTCAGAAAAGTGAGAAAATTAGGCGAACTGACAATTTTCTTCTATCTTGGCATATATGACTTCTTTCCCGTTACACTGCGTGTTCTTATGTAAATTAATGTGCGAATGTGTCTGTCTATTTTGAAGTTTTTATCTGTTTATCTTAATTTATTTGCATATTCTACTCTATGACCCGTGGCATAATGTGTACATACATGTTTTGATATATCTATAAGTGTATAACTATTTTTCTTTGTAAGTTTGTTTGTAAATCAGCCTTTCTCTAAGTTTACATATGTACGTGTTTGTGAATGCGGAGAGACTTTAGATTTTATATGTGTTAAAGCATCTATAACACTTTGTGTGTGTATGCGTGCGCTTGTGCGTACGATTAAGAATTTTGTATCTATTCAAAGATGTAAAAATGTATATATGTACCAATGTTGGTAAATATTGTGTTTTATGCATCTGCGTTAAGCATGTACATTATGCATCTATATTTAATTATCTATATGTATGAACGTGTGCATTCATACGTGTTTTTTGTGTAGATTTTTTTCGTTTTTCTGTGTATGTATACATTTTGAGAGGTTTTTTACATTTATATATGTGCATATGTATCTATTTTTGCCTAGTATGTGCTGTTATCTCTACATATGTTTGTTTATGCGTGTGTATATGTAAATAAAATGCGTGTACATATATAAAATCTGTTAAATATATTTTGGAGTATGCGTATTTATAGCTGTATTTAAATTTGTGCTTATCTATTTATATGTATGTGTAATGCATAATGGGTTTTGTGCGTGTGTATTTAATTCAGACTTTGTGTGTATATATATATATATATATATATATATATATATATATATACATATGCACACAAACATATATATATATATATATATATATATATATGTATATATATACTCATGTGTGTGTCTTATTGATTGATTCAATGGGTGAGTGATTGAATGTGCGTGAGTGAGTGAAGCAATAGTAATGAATGGTTCCTTCCTTCTGAAGGCAAACACCAATTTTCTTTGTTTACATCCCAAAATTTTGCCAACCTCTATTGGTGCTAATCCAAGGAAATGGTATTTTCTACATTTATGTGAGTCTCGGTGACGAATGTTTTTCCCTACGCGCACAATGTTTAACTTTCCGAATAGAGAAAATAGCAAGGAGTCTATCTGACCCCACTTGGAAGATACTTTGCTGGTGCTATTTTCAACATTTTCACAGAACCGTTTCCGCTTGAACTTTAGTCACATATCAAGGTACTTTTATAATCTTTGTTGTCAGAATACACTCGATTTATTTGACATATTCATCAAAGCTTATAAACATTGATATACAAAAAAATCATATTAATAATATGGTCTTAAATTCTGAGATGAAAAATTATCTTCCTTCTATGAATTATCTTTGATATTTTGTTATTTTTACTTGCCTACACTACTCCTCAAAGTTCTTAATTCACTTTCATCGAGTTCCGAACAAGCCTTTAAAGTGATTCGTAGTTCTTCTAAAAGCAAGCGCTGAAGAGTTTTTGGTTTGGTTCACTCTACTAAATTCGATCAAAAAGTGAACAAACAGAATATTTTTAAGTAGTTTAAACTAATAAATATATATTCCACAGTTTGATATTTACTTTTTTATAAAGTGCTCAATACAGATATACAGCGTATTTATAGATATATAGTTATTATTATTATTGTTATAATAATAGCATACAGCAACTCAAAAGCTATCAAGCTACGGTGCTCATTGCACCATCATCAGGTAGTGAAATATGGTTCAGTACGGGGTCATATATATTGATAAGGAAATTATTAATATGAAATGTATATCAATATATATTCTGGTAATTAACTCAATAATATTCATTAATCAAAATCCGTAGTGGACTGGGGTAAGAAATGGCTCGTAAATTTTAATGCTTCTAAAACGAAACTACTATCAATTAATCATCATAGACAATCGCACCTACCTCCTATTAGCATGGACCAGGCTTGCCTCCCAGAGAGTAAAACACTACGTCTCCTTGGTCTCACACTTTCAGCGGACCTCAAGTGGAATGACTATATCGAATCCATTGATAAATCCGCTGCTATGAAAGTCGGTTCTCTGTGCAGGGCCCGGAGGTTTTTTCCGTCTGAATCTATCCTGCACATTTATAAATCTACCATCCGCCCGTGCATTAAATACTGTTGCCATATCTGGTCGGGTGCCCCTGTTATTCTCCTTGGGCTTCTAGACAAGGTACAGCGGAGGGTCTGTAATGTGATAGATACCGACTTAGCAGACCGCCTGCAGTCTCTCTCTCACCGGCGCGACGTGGCTTCCCTGTGTCTCTTCTTTAAATACTTTCACGGCTTCTGCTCCGATGAACTTAGATCACTGGTGCCCCCTAAATACGAATTTGCACGAGATACTAGATTGGCAACAAGATCCCACCCTTTTACAGTGAAACCGATAAAATGCAACCGCAACTTCTACTCCAACAGTTTCTTTCCTCGCACTTCCCGACTGTGGAATTCTCTTCCACATGATTGCTTCCCCGACAGCTACAATCTCCAGGAGTTTAAATGTAAGGTCAATAGACACCTCCTAACAAACTAACTTCCATTCTTTCAAACACTCTTCCCATTCACCCAACTATCTATCACCCCCCTTCTGACATTTCCTATATCTAACCACTCTTTCTATTTGCCTCTCCCTATGTAGCCCCAAGCGCAATAGTGGCAGTGGAATGCCTAGCTTGGGGTGAAATCATTAAAAAAATATATACATATATATATATATATGACCTCATAACTGAACTACATTTCACTGCCTGACTATGGTGCATTGAGCACCGAAACGTGATAGATTTTGAGTTGCATTATGCTATTATTATAACAATAATCTATCTATCTATCTATCTATCTATCTATCTATCTATCTATCTATCTATCTATCTATCTATCTATGCAAATACATATACATAGATATATAATAGATAGATAGATAGATAGATAGATAGATAGATAGATATTATATATAACACAGGAATAAATTAAATTCGATTACAATTAGATCTGCCAAAAAGAAAGTAATTTACTCAGAAAGAAAATTATCGAGAGAGCTGCTATCGAATTTTATCAAAATATAAATCTACGGTCCGGCCTTTTCCCAATTTTACATTTCCTGAAAAATTTACTACTTTCCCAAACCAACATAGACGACAAATATATATATATATATATATATATATATATATATATATATATAAAGAAATCGTTTAAAATTCATTACATCATGTTTTCTAAGATGTACAGCACATATATACTTCTCATATCATAAAAATAAAAACACAGTTTAAAAAATATTCAATAGTATCTTGAATATTACTCGTTAACTTTTTGAGACTTTGTACTATGATATTTTGTATTATGAGACTTTGTATTATGAGACTTTGTATTATGAGACTTTGTATCCTCCAGTTATATTGGCTGACCTTCCAACCAACTAACGAACATTTATGAACGTTGTAAATCACTGAAATTCTCGCCTTTGTATATAAACATGTGCAAGAAAAGAAATATTACATTAACTTGGTAATATTTCTCAGAAAACAAAACGAATCGTTTACAATAGTTTTGTCTGTTTTTATTAATATATTCACACACATGTACACACACACACACACACACACACACACACACACACACACACACATATATATATAGGTATATATATTAGTAAAACTACTTTTTGTGGATACACGTCTTTGAACTGTATTCCATGTTGTTTTTCTTTTCGTTTTTAATTTTATTAAACAGTAAAATTAATAACTACCTGCGTAGACGGAGAAGTTCTACTAAAGAAAAATTGGGCCTCCTGCCAGGAATCAAATCAGATTCTTTTTTTTTTTTTCTATCAGGAAAACAACTTCTGCAGCCGTAACTTGCCGTTATTAGTTTTTTCATTAGTGCAACTTCTTGATCTAGGGGCACTGTTATTATTTTCACTGTTTAATAAAAAAAAATACACATTACAACTCAAAAATGCGTATCCACTAAACATGTGTACTCACTAAAAATAATGCTTATAGTGTTAAATCACCCATTAGCGATAAGCACTAGTGCCGGAATAAATACCTATTAATTACTCATATATACATGTATGTATGTATGTATGTATGTACGTATGTATGTATGTAAAGCGACAAGCAATAACTATTTTCTTTTACACATACATATATACGACTATTGAAAATTTTAAAATACATTCATGTACAGTAGTAACAGACAAAAACAAAAATATTTAATAATAATTATGCCGCTTAGGCTCCTTGCCGGAAGTCTTAAAAGAAGCTGAGCATTTAGGTGGCATCTTAGGGCATATGTAAAAGGAAAAACTTAAATGCGAATTCACAAAGATTCACAGAACACAACTCAAGGGAACTAGTCAAGTCTACGGATTCTGCGAAAGAGGCAGAGCATTTTGCCTATCAACCAATGGGCGCCGGTCTTGTACCGCCACTCAATCACCAGCCAATAGCGTTCGAGTAGTGGAGCGAACATAAGCACTCATGTACCCAATTGTTGCACCACTTTTAAGACACCAACTGTCTATATTTTCAAGAGAAAATTACGCGAATAGACAGGGGTTCACTCTCTCTGTCTGTCTGTCTGTCTGTCTGTCTGTCTGTCTGTCTGTCTGTCTGTCTCTCTCTCTCTCTCTCTCTCTCTCTATATATATATATATATATATATATATATATATATATATAAAGAGAAATAGAAAAGAGATATTAGAATATATAGGGAATTGTGAAACCTTTATTTTACAAGAGTAAAACTTATATTAACCAGGCACAAATTGATTCACGTTAGTATTTGAACACCTTGCTTTCACTTTGACTCTACATAAATACATAGAAATGTGTTTTTATTATTTTCGACTCTTTTTTTTTATTTTTATTTATTCGATATTTGTTTATTTGGTTGTTCAAAGTTTATTTATGACACATTGCTTTAATAACAATTTAGACAGAACAGTTAAAGTCAAAATCATACGTTATCATAACGTGGTTCACCGTTGGTCACGCTAAAGTAGATTTTGTTTTTGTACTTATAAAATATTTTTATCATACCAATTCAACAAGGAAAAATTAACATTCCATGTTTTTATCCAATATTCCTTAGGCATACATACTTTTGTGTGTATGCGTTTTTACTGATTCATCTCTTGAGTCTTAGTAGCTTTATTGCCTTACTTAGTATGAATTTGATTAAAAATTATCTTGAAGTATATTTCTAAAACATGCTTTTCTTAAAAACGCTTCTGTCTTTCATTTACTATTTTTGTTTTACTGTAGCAAATAAACTTCGCATTAATTGTAAATGTTTAGATTTTATTCATAGCTACCTATTATAATATCTTTTCGATTATTTCAACTCATTTCAATGAGGCACAACATTCCGGTTTTAATTTTTTCTGGTAAACAGATGTTTGTCAAAAACTTTTATTGATTGTGGTTTACAATAGAAATAACTGTTTTTTTTGTTTGTTTGTTTGTTTTTTGTCTTTTTTTTTTTTGTTACTGGAATAAATGAGCTTAGTTATGGAAGATTTGCTTACACAAATACCCACTTACACTCTTCCCTCTTATCTGATGTTGCACGTCATTCATGAGATAGTATGTCAACACTTTTGACTTGGGTACAGAATGTCAGAAAGTAAAGATTCATGCATGAGTGAAAAAAAAAAAACATTAGTAGCCTTGGTCGAAATTTGAAATCAGTTTTTCTATTCTGTTTGCAGTATTCATCTGTTATACCATCTGGCGTGTCCACCTATAATACTGACAAAGCCTGTTCGGCAATTGGTTGCTTTCCTTTTTCAAGAGATATTTCGTTATTGACCTCTCGTTCAAGCAGGGAATTACATACAGAGATTTTTAATAATGTCCGTTTTGTGCAACAGGATTTACATAACATTGGGCATTTTATCTCCAAGTAACATACGACAGGTTACATAGTCTCAAGAATAAGTTATTTTAATTATTCTGATACTTAGCCATAGCAATGAACATAACTAGACTCATTCTTTTCCTCAGAGTACGCATGTAAATTGAATACAAATTGTTCTTCGCGGAGTATAAATTAGGTTCGTCAATTCCATATTATGCGTTGTTTAACGTACATTCATTCGGTTTGTCAATTCCATATTTTATTTGTTTAATAAAAACGCGGTGATGCACCCAGTCAAAATTGATTTCACTATTTTATTCGCTTTGTGAAATGAACTTTCTAACAATGACGTTATATTTGATGCCGAAAACATATTTATTCATGAAGATTTATATAGTTCCGCACAATTGTAAAAATACTTATTTTCATAGTTCAACATGGGAATATCATTTACATAGTGTAATATATCAAGTTAGAAATTTTGGGATTATTCTTTCAACATTTGGTTCAAATTTACTCCACAAGAGGTAAATCAAGGTAATTACGACTAATATACGTTCGTTTTTGGATTCGAATATATATATATATATATACGTGCGCGTGTGGGTGTATGTCTGTGTGTGCCTGTGTGTCTTTGTGTGTATAGATATTTCATTGAAAATG
>JBBBDQ010000807.1:2712500-2735000 GCA_037127315.1 Ascarosepion bandense | reverse complement strand
CACACTTGGACGATCATGTCTCAAAATAATCATAATTGACTAACTGGGTAGAATATTATTCGCAGTAGGTTGCCATGACTTTCTGCGGTAGACTGGGTGCTGAACAAGGCTATAGAAACCAATCTGTCCTGTTATTTATCCTATAAATGGAGGGACTACACGGATTAATACCTTACCCAAGGGTATTCGCGAGGTAAGAGAATGCAAGTGACGGCAATGAATTTAACTGGATTTCCAACTCGGCTCTCCGATTTCTCGTTCCAAGCCAATATCCACTGCAACACAACGCACATTCTGTCAGTTAAGTGCCATACATGATACACGCTTGGGCAATCATGTCTCAAAAAAGACTGACTGGACAGAAGATTATCCCGCAGTACATTGCAATTACTTTCTGTGGTAGACTGATTGTCAAACAAGGCTATAGAACCCAATCTGTCCTGTCATTTAACCCATAACTGGAGGGAAGAGATGGATTAATACCTTTCCCAAGGGTATTTGTGCGTAAGTGAATGTAAGGAATTCAACTAAAATTCAAACTCGGCTCCCCGATTTCTCGTTTCAAGCCGATATCCACTGCACCATCTGAGAATTTACTCATATTATTGCCCCCATTAATAGTATACATATTGTTCAACAAATGAAGATTAAATTATAAATACGCATTCTCTTTAAGAATAAAATAAAAACTGCTATTCTGTTTGTTCGGCTACTGCCACGAACAAACAGAATATAATTTGACTGCCAGCTGAGATGTGAATTCCCATATGATATAGAGATATATGTATGAATATAAAGAAAATATAATGTACAGACAGTAATAGCTATACAAACTTATTTGCATCTCGTATCAATCTTACGAAAGCTAGTAGATAAACGAAATCAATAACAAAAAGCATATATATATATATATATATATATATATATATATATACGTATGTATGTATTCTTCACTTTGTAATCGAGTTTTTACACGACCTATAGGTTTCTACCATGTGATGTCTTCAGGCGATCCCGTTTGCAAATGAAGAATATTCAAAAGTTCTACAATATAATAGTATTGAATACAAATGTGTACTGGTCTAATTTTATTGTGACGAAAAACTAAGTAATTAAACAATACACACACACACACACATATATATATATATATATATATATATATATATATATATAAACACAAATTTTTAACTATATTCGTTTCGAAAAACCCTCCGCGTATCAACGTGGAAAGAAAAAATGGTTATAAATTCAAACTTTCTAGGGACACATATCTACAGGGAAGCCAGGTCGACACATACCTTTTGAGTTTAAGTTCAGCAATTTTCCCTTTCGCACTTTTTGGCCAATGGAGCCGACTGTTTACATTTGCTTCGTAAAATATCTAAGATCTAAGATGGTTGCTAAATTATGTCACAGAAATCAACTCACACGTGTCAAACGCGACTAAATTATTTTTTTTATTAAAAAAAATGAGCCTTAATATTTAATTTTTATTCCGACGTTTTAAAAATTCATTTGGTCAAAACAAAATGTGAATATTTTCCCCGTAATTTTGAAACATAAGAAATATTAAACAAAAAGTGTTTTTTCAAACAAAAACAAAATATGCAAAAAAAAAAAAAAAAAAAAAATTGCCAATGGTTAATTTAATTATTCTCCTACTACTAAAATGTTTTAAGTTGCACGTTCAATGCCGGACTATGATACTAGTAATAGAATAAAGTAAAAGAACAGGAAATAGGAAACATATCTCAATCTGACTTGTTCCACTTTTATTAAAGCTTCTTCGGAGACCGAGAGAAAAATGATGTATTCAAATATATCATAACTAACGGCCCAGGCACCTCGAGGTGGTATAATGGTTTGTAAACTTGTCTTGCTAGAACCATTACAATTGAGTAGTGAGTTCGATCATTAGTGGGTGTCCTATACACTCGGCCTTGTGCCACACCTAAGCTGCACTGAGAAAATACCCATACCTATCGGCCTATGTATCGTATTATTCAAATATATCATGCCTAACAGCTCTACGTAAAGTACATAAATGACGTCTTATTTTACCCCAAATCGCACACGAATCGGAAATAAACTATTCTCTACCTTTCTTGGACATTTTATTAATACGCGACAGTGATGAATTTGATTTTATTGTTTAGGGAAAACCTATAAACAAAAACGGCCTAATCAATTTTTATTCCAAACGCAACCACACAATAAAATATGGACTAATCATAGGATTTTACCTTAAAGACCATAGAATACGTAGCCCTTAATAAGTTAAGTGCCATACGTGATACACGCTTTGAACGATCATGTCCCAAAAAGACATGGCGGACTGGCCAGAAGATAATCCCGCAGTAGTTTGCCATTGCTTTCTGTGGTAGACTGGTTGCCAACCAAGGCTATAGAACACAATCTGTTCTAATATTTTACCCATTACTGGTGGGAAGAAGAGGATTAATACCTTTCCCAAGGGTTTTTTTTTTTTTTGCGTAAATGAATACAAGGAATTCAACTGTAATTCGATCTCGGCTCTCCGATTTGTCGTTCCGAGCCGATATCAACTGCACCACAACGCACATCCTTCCAGACAACAATACTACTAAAATGTACTGAGGAGCTTTACTGTCAATTTGAAGTCTGAGAAAATTCTCAGCAAATACCGTTATGAAAACCGAAGTGAAAAAATAAATAATAATACTGTAGAGGATGCTGAAATATTGCTCAAACTCCAAGCAAAGTTTCTACATTCTACAATTACAAATAAAAACTGTTGCTTTGTGTTATAACGGATATTGACACAAAATGAGAACTTATTGAACCAAGGTCGAATTCTAGTCGAGCTTTATTCACTTACGCGCAAATACCCTTTGTAAAATATGAATCCATTTCTCCTTACAGCTATAGATTAAAAAGCAGGACAGATTAGGTCCTATAGTTTTGGGTGGCAACCAGTCTACTGAAGAAAGTAACCTCAAACTACAGCAGGAAAATCTACTAGCCAGTAATGAGTTGAAAGGGGGACGTATCACTAACTGAATGACTCATATAACCTTAAGAGTGCAGTAATTTAAAAGTGGGTGTACAGTGGATTTAAAGGTAAAATATTAAAATTATTCTATTGAATTCACTATAGTAAATTAACAATGCGGTTATGTTCACGATAATAGAAAAACCAAACCAGTAAATGCTTTAAAATAATATTCTGATATTTGTCAGTTTGCTTAAGTTGGTCAGTCTGATAACTTTTCAACATTCTTTCGTACTCATCATTTCTACTTAAAATTATCCCTTTTTATTTTTGTAAACCTCATTTAATCAAATTGCATAACAAATGTTTTTTCTTTGCTTTCTTTCATTGGTTTGCTTAAAGGCTTAAAGCCATAAGTTTTAGATGGAACCTTCCGTTCCGCAGTCAACAGTCTTTTTATACGCCTATGATTCAACCTAACAAGTGCAATGCTTTACCCTCGTAAATCATTGCGCGTTGGCAATACGTCAAATCTAGGGTTAGGGTTGCAGTTTCATATCCGACATTGAATGTTAAAATCATTTAACGCTAATGTCATTGCGAAGTATACATAACTCTAAATCCTTCACCCACTCAAAGATACGCTCCCTCGCATTAATGAACAAGGGGAAAAGAAAATTCAATTTCAAACCTCGCTGAAGGCATAAAGAAGGAGGATTTAAGTTGAGAGTTAGTCGCTAACTAACTCAGAGATACATATAAATATAGACCACTTTCGTAGACGCATATACTGTTTACAGAATACCGTTCATTGATGAGTAACAAGTTATTTTCATTGCCCGTGTGTTTTATTCTTATAAAATGCCCGACCATTACATAACTTTGCCGACAATGTTAAGAATTTTGACGATGTTAGAATATATATATATATATATATATATATATATATATATATATATATATATATAATTGTTTAATTACTTAATTTCTGGTCATAATAGGATTAGACCAGTGCACATTTGTATTAAAAAGTGTTCAATACAATTATATTGTAGAACTTTTGAATATTTTTCATTTGTAAACGAGTTGTTAAGCAACCTAGGTTTCTACCATACATGTTGTCTTCAGGCGATTTTCAGTTCCTGATTTTACCGTTTACCGTTTTTTTAAACGGCCACGTGGCAGGGAATTTTTAAACGCGCAATTTTTAAAATTACAAGGAATTATGACGCTTTCATCAATGGTTGTATGAACCTAAGAGGTATTTTTTAGTGTGGTTACACTTAGTCATAGTTTCCGTTCTTTCATTCAATAGATCGTTGTTGAAAATCGACTGAAGACACCACTCATAGTAGAAATCTAGGTCGCTTAATAACTTGTTTATAAATGGAATATATATGAAATGATTTGTTTTAAACATTATTTTTGATCGATACTCGTATTTAAGTAGATATTCTGTCTTTAATTAAACAGTATTATATATTTATATCTACTGGCCTTATTATTTACGATAAATTTATATTACGAAAATGTGTGTTATTCGGCAGGATTCGAACCTGCGACAAATATCCACATAGAGGAAGCTACCATGTGATCTGGCACGTCTTAGACCTCTCGACCACGAATGACCATTAGTCCAAACGAGGTTTTAATCAAACCTAGATAACACAGTTTTCGATTTATCGCAATAACCATATGTGCTCTGAAATTTATCGTAATGTCCACAAATGAAAACGGAAATTAACGAAGATTAATGAAACATGGTTATAAACGACCAACAATTTTAAATGATTTGTTTGACACATTATTTTTTGTTAATCTTCGTCAGAATATCTACTTAAATACGAGTATCGAACAAAAATAATGTTTCAAAAAAATCATTTCAAATTGTCGGTTGTTTATAACCAAGTTTCGTTAATCTTCGTTATATATATATATATATATATATATATATATATAACAAGCTGTAAAAATCGTTTATCTCGCAACCATCCATCAGAATGTTCTACCATTAATAGAAGTTCAAATATCATAATTTTTTTATCTCTACCGTTTTATCATAACCAGTATTTGTATTATTATTGGCAAAACAGTAGTTTCAAGGTTCCACATACTTTTTAGTTTCAAAGTTCTAATATTTACTTATTTTTTTATTTTTAACAGTTATATTTTTATCTAAGTGTACTGCCATGTGAGAAACTAATATCTTTGTTTGAAGTCTTTAATCACTATTTAATGTCTGTCAGCTTTTGTACGTCTGTAAGTCCTAAAGAATAGAAACATTATGACCTTCTGGACTGAGTACTGGGTGATGTCAATACCATTTTCAGCATAAGACGCACAACAGGATTGACATATCTTTCAATGAATATAGTATCCAATTCTATCATGTCAATCTTTGAATTCCTTTGTTGCTAGGATTAGATAACCAGTAGTCAATACTTTCAATATGCTACTCACGTAATCTACATATTGTATCTGCACCATTTTTTATGATGTTTGCTTAGTAATTCCCGGTTAAAACGTTTTGGTCTTGCAGAGCCATTATAAATTCATTTGTTGCTATATTCTTCAGATACTGATAATTTTTTTTTTTTTTAGCCACATAGGTATCGTTACTTTAAATGCTTACTGGGCATGTAGAGGTTTTTGTTCCTAGATTTTTTTAAAAATCGTTTAATCCTATTATTATTATTATGTCATTTTTCATCATATTTCGATTTCTGCATTGGTCTCACTACCAACCAAGTCTGCGGGGAGACCTAAGGCAGGTAGTGGCGTGTTGTTATGACTCCATTTCATGTTTTTCTATCTTCCCTATCATCCCCAGCATTACATAGATAACGTTTTCCTTAGTGTGTGGGCTGTACTTAATAAGATAATTTTTTGTATATCTCTTAAGCTGGGGTTTCCAGGGATTCTTTCAATGTGTTTTTTTTTGTTCCATTTTTTATCATTCCAAGTGCACCTACTATCACTGGCACAACTCTTGTTTTCAATTTCCACATTTTTTCTATTATTATTATTATTATTATTATTATTATTATTATTATTATTATGTTGTCATTTTTCATCATATTTCGATTTTTGCTATGGTCGCACTACCAACCAAGTCTGCGGGAAGATCTAAGGCATGTCGTGGCGTGTTGTTATGACTCCATTTCATGTATTTTTCTATCTCCCCTAACATCCCTAGCGTTACATAGACAAAGTTCTCCTTAGTGTGTGGGCTATTATTATATGGTTTTTGCTGTTGTTCTTGTTCGTGCCACACACTGATGTAATCAATAAAAAATCGTTTCTTGTGGCATGGTGTCAACAAAATTCCTCACAACCAAAAAACTTTTCGAAGATTCTTCACAGAATAAATCATGGTAGTTTACTGGTGATCTACAATGTTTGGTCTCAATTACATCTTTCCTTAAGCGCGTTTTCAAGGTTTTAGTCAATGATCCCAGTGAACTTCTTAAAAAATTACTACAACAGTAATGTTCTATAGCTTCTTCAACTACCTAACCCGATCTTGGTATTTTTCAATCTTTTAAGTTTCTTTAGAGTTTCCTATTGTGTCATGTGGAACATCAAAATCAATAATTTGACAATTGCTACTTTCATTATCTATCACAGTAAGGTCAGGTCATTCTTCATCAAAGATATAATCTGTCTGGACCGAGAAGTTTCATAATATCTTATGACTGCTATTTTCTATCATTGCCTCTGGCTAATATTCACAACATGATCATTATTATTATCTTAAAAAAGAAATAAAACACACACACACTTCGTTACAGCATCAAAATTTGGGACTGTGCAACTGCCAGTAAAAATGGACCAAGCTCAAATATGCTTTATACTGTTTTAATAAAGATGTATTCATATTGATTAAAATAATTAGACTATATATTGGAGATTACATTTATCTCAGTGGGTATCCCTCATGGCTCTATGTTAGGTTCTACGCTGTTTCTGATCTTCGTTAATGATCTTTCTGATGTCGTCAACTCTCAAGGAGCCATCTATTCAGATGGCACCACTATTTACTCCCGCCTCAATAGAAAATCTGCCTAGGGACTGAGAAAGTAAACCTGCACTTAAAAAGAATCTCTAATCAGTAGTTAACAGGGGCAGAAAATAGCTTTTAAATTTTAACGCCTCCAAAACATAACTGATATCCTTGAACCACCGTAGAGAAACATTATCGCTTGTCATCAACATGGCTGATGCTAGTCTCCCTGAGAGTCTCCTCGGCCTTACTTTTCAACCGACCTGAAGTGGAACGACTTCACCGAATCTATAACTGCATCAAAGGCTAACAGGATAGGTCACTGCGTCAAGCCAAAAAAAGGTTTACACATTTATAAACCTACTATTCGCCTGTGCATTGAATAATATTGCCAGATCCGACAGCATGCTTATGCTATGCAACTCGAGGTTCTGGATAAAATTCAAAGAAGTATCTGCAATATAATCGATCGTGACATGGCATCCTGACATCAGTCACATTCTCACCGAAGTGACGTAGCTTTCCTCTGTCTTTTCTACATATATTTTCATGGCAACTGTTTTGAAAAGCTTTTTCCTGACCACATACATTTAAGTGTGCTACTTGATAGACATCCAATCGCTTACCGATGAAATAGTTTAATGCAACTGTTACTTCTACTTCACCAGTTTATTTTCTCGCACTTGCCACCTATGGAACAGTCTTCCGTTTATTTGCTTCCCTGTTATCTACAATCTCAAAAAAAGTAAATGCAACGTCAGTTACCATCTTTTAACTTGTTCAATGCCGTTCATCCTTCATCTTTCTTCAAAATCCACTCCTATCAGTCTTTTCTTGCACTTGCTTGGGGGGAAACGTTTTAATTAAAAAGTTACGCGCCAACGTGTAGTTCTTCCTTAAAATTGTGAATAAACTTGAGCAAAAACTAAAACTAAAAATTTTATGAGCCGATAGAAACGCAGCAATAAACAGATATAAGTATAAGAGTTGGTTATTAGTTCTGCACACCAAACAATTTTCTCTTCTTCCTTAAAATCGTGGATAAACCTAAGCAGAAACAAAAAAATGACAATTTTATGATTCAGCAGAAACGCAACGATAAACAGATATAAGCATGAGAGCCGGTTAATAGTTCTACACGCCATACAAGTTTTTATTTTTTTCATAAAATCGAGAATAACCCTAGGCAAAAAATAAAGTGACAGTTTTATGAATTGACAAAAACTCAACGATGAATAGATATAAGCATGAGGGTCAATAGTTCTACACCTCAGACGAGTTTTCGATTTTTCCATAAAATCAAGGATAAGTCTGAGCCAAAATAGAAGTTAAATTAAAATTGAGAGTTTTATGAGTTGACACAAACCCAACGATAAACAGATATCAGCATGAGACTCAGTTAATAGTTCTACACACCATACAAGTTTTCTGTTCTTCCATAAAATCAAGGATAAGTCTGAGTAAAGATAAAATGACAGTTTTATGAGTCTACAAAAACTCAGAGATAAACAGATATAAGTATGAAAGTGAATTCACAGTTCTGCCCACCACACAAGTTTCTCTTCTTCCTTAAAATCGTGGATAAATCTGAGCAAAATTAAAAGCGACAGTTTTACGAGTCGTCATAAGTGCAACGATAAACAGATATAAGTATGAGAGTGAATTCACAGTTCTGCCCACCACACAAGTTTCTCTTCTTCCTTAAAATCGTGGATAAATCTGAGCAAATTTAAAAGCGACAGTTTTACGAGTCGTCATAAGTGCAACGATAAACAGATATAAGTATGAGAGTGAATTCACAGTTCTGTCCACCACACAAGTTTCTCTTCTTCCTTAAAATCGTGGATAAACCTGAGCAAAATTAAAAGCGACAGTTTTACGAGTCGTCATAAGTGCAACGATAAACAGATATAAGTATGGAAGCCGGTTAATAGACAAATTAACAGCAAAATGTATAAAAATAATGAAATAGATTTGGTAGAAAAATGAAATATGGAAATAAATAAAATGTGTTGATAAACATATGAGACTTACCCGACGAAGCAAGTACAAATGTTGTACACGCATTTACACACATATGCATACACACACTGCAGGAAATATAAAAGCATTAATGCATTTCTTAATGGTAGGTACCTTCACTCATTTTCAATACTTAAATTGAAATTGAAATTTTAAAAATAAATAAGTTATCTTCAATCATTAAAACTAGCTTTAATTGAAAGTCAAGCTATTAAATTTAATAATTCTAGTAAGCAAAACATACTGGTGTATTTTTAACCGAAATTATATTGATTGAAAATTAAAATTTTTTAAATATACCGCCATTTTTGATTGATTGACACTTTACGTAAACAGTAGCCAAATTTCTGTTTTAAAAATCTTGCAAAAATAAAATATACCTTGCTGACACGTTATTTAAGTAAATTTTTAAAATTAAAACTTATATTTATCTGTTTTCAATCAATTAATAATTGCTTACTGCCAGAAATTTACAAAAAAAAAATTAATTACGGTAGCCCTGTTTTATGTCAGTCATTCGGGGCGATGACAGATTTACGACTACCGGGTGTTGTCAAGAAGGCAATGTATGACGGACAATCGTGCCAAAATTTCCATATCTTTTTTTTAATTATCATAAATTAGTTAATGCACCTACGGTCACAACTAATTAAAAAATTGATGAATTGGAAAAAAAATGCTTACTTTAAATGTTGAAGGAATTACTTGCAAAACAGGCTGTTTAATTTTAGAAACGTAGAGAATAAAATATCGTAAAAATGAATGGTTTCCTATGTAAGGGGGAATAACCCAGAATGCTTGTTAACTTATAAAATCAATTTGAACATCGTACTTTATAAATTTGAACATATTTACACAAATAATTTTTTTTTAATATACACGGTAAAAAAGTTTTATTACTGTTTTTTTTTTTTTTTTGATAGGCAGTATAATCATCAATCCTTAACTAATAAAAAAGTCATACAGTTCTTTAAAAGATTTTTTAAATATTTTTAAAACTTTATGAATTATCATAATAGAAAAACGAAAACAATTCTTTTAAAATTTTATTAGTAATGGAATTTTATTTTTTCTTCAGACTATAATGTCCTTAATTTTTATTATTTATTCCAGCAATTAAAAGCTTATCAAATTAAATTATATCAACATTTTATTGCATTTTGTATATTTCTCTTCGGAGCAGATTTTCGGAGAGTGCCGAATAATTTTCAATAAAAAAAATAGATGTTTTATATTTCCCGGTGAGTTCTGCGTTTAACTAATAAAAAATAATTTACAGAAATTAAAATTTATTAAAATTTCACGACTTCGCGTGGAGCGGGGTAACAGAGTTGAAAAAATTTTTTTCATCAATATTTTAAAAAAATTATAATGTAAAAATATTTTATTCATTTGTGAATGAGTACTGAAAGTTTCATTCAAATCCGACAATTATTTGATTTTTGCAAAAATTTCCAAATTAATGTGTTTGTCACCGAAAAAGTGAGTTACCTAAAATAAGTTACGTAATCGATTGTAAACAATCGTAACATTTACTCAGATTTTCTGCAACGCTAACTCAAATCAAAACAAATTTTTCTGCCAAAATTTCGAACATGTTAAAAGGGATTAAAAAATTTTATAAAATAAATAAAAATACTTTGATCTTTCCTTTTAATAATATTATAAACATTTTGATAGAAAAAGTTCGTTTTATTAAGTTTTTTAACTTTTTAAATCATACTATGCTGGATTTTTTGTGATGTAATGGAGGTATCTACTTAATGGTATTTTCATTGCATTCACTTACATGTAAATACTCTTGGAAAAAGTATTAATCCGTCTCTACTTCCTCCAGTTATATGTTAAATAATTAAACAGATTGGATTCTAGAGTATTGCTTAACAACCGTAGAAAAAAATGGTAAACTATTGTGGGAAAATCTTCTGTCCAGTCAGCTATATGTCTTTCAAGACACGATCGCCCGAGCGTATATCATGTATGTCACTTAACTGACTAATACAAACACTCACATACGCACACACATGTACACACCCGTATATATATATAATTAATAATTACGTGAGAACATAAGGAAAACCACTACTAAATTGTATATTTTGTTTCAACATTGAAAGAACAATGTCCCTTCAGGTATTTAACAATGATGGTAATAAACGTTTTTATTAAAAATTGTTTTTGATTATATGAAGACAACACTTTCATTTAATTTTAGAAAAAAATTCGTACAAGTTAAAATGTGCTAATAAAAAATAGGAAAGAAACAAAGAAGAAAAGAGCTTCTCGATAAGGTTCAGAGAAGGGTCTGTAATGTGATAGATACCGACTTAGCAGACCGCCTGCAGTCTCTCTCCCACCGGCGCGACGTGGCTTCCCTGTGTCTCTTCTATAAATACTTTCACGGCTTCTGCTCCGATGAACTCAGATCACTGGTGTCCCCTAGATACGAATTTGCACGAGATACTAGATTAGCAACTAGATCCCACCCTTTTCCAGTGAAACCGATAAAATGCAACCGCAACTTCTACTCCAACAGTTTCTTTCCTCGCACTTCCCGACTGTGGAATTCCCTTCCACACGACTGCTTCCCCGACGGATACAATCTCCAGGAGTTTAAATGTAAGGTCAATAGACACCTCCTAACACACTAACCTGCTCCCATTCCTCCCGACATTCCCTATGTCTAACATTCATTCCTCCTGACATTCCCTATGTCTAACCACTCCTTCTCTTTACCTTCCCCTATGTAGCCCCATGCGCAATAGTAACAGTGGAATGCCTTGCTTGGGGTGAGATGATTAAGAAAAAAAAAAAAGAAAAGAGAAGAAAATAAGATTAGAATTCAAAAAACGAAAATAAAAGAGGAAAAAAAAATATACAGAAGAAATAGAAAGTGAAGAGAAAATAAGTTAGAAAATTTAGAGAGGAAAGATCCAATGAAAACGGCTAAAAGAGGGGAATTTAAAATTAGATAGGAAATGGATTGCAGACAGATTTTAAGTTACAATATTGCGATTCATATCATTTGACATTTTTTAAATGATGAAATCCCACAGACAAATAGAAATATTATTCATAGAAAATAAAGTGAAGGATATTTAAAAAACAATAGAAAGATGTAAATTCATTCGACCTAATATAAATTTGAATAAAATTAAAATAATAAAATAAAATAGAATAAAATTTCATAAACATAAATAAATCAAAATTTGGTGCACTTGGAATGATCAAAAATGGAACAAAACAACACATTAAAAGAATCCCTGGAAATCCCAGGTTAACAATTTTTTTTTTAATCATATCACCCCGAGCAAGGCAGTAACACCACTGATGTGCAGGGGGCTACGTAATAGTGAAAAGATTGGAAAAGAGAAAGCCGGAAACCATATCCTAAACAGGGAACAAGGGATGAGCCTCTACACCTGTTCAATAGATGTGGGTAGAGTGTGAACCGGGCGATAGTTTATCTACTCCAATTGAAGTCTATCTACTCCAATTATACAAAAAATTGTTTTGTTAAGTACAGCGCACACACTAAGGAGAACTTTGTCTATGTAACAATAGGGATGTTAGAGAGACATGTGAAAAGCATGAAATGGAGTCATAACAACACAGCAGTACCTGCCTTAAGTCTTCCTGCAGACTTGGTAGGTAGTTCGATTATAGTAGAAATCAATTTATAATGAAAAATGACATAATAATAATAAAAACGCGGTTGGGATTACAACGAGAATGACGTGTTATCCGAAGCTCTTGAGAACGTAACTTTTTGACTTATATAAAATTTTGCTATTTTTACTATTCTAACGTATACGTGCATGTTTCTTCGTGTTATTATTATTTAATTCATCTGTTTCTCCTTTAAATGATTCTTATTGATAAGTCAACTAGTTTTCTTATTATTCATAAACCCCTTAGATATCGATATTTCTATTAAAAAATCAATACGACAGAAAAACAACACAATATTCTACAATATTCTTTCTTAGAACGACTACATTTTCTGTTTTCCATAATGCTATTTTCGACGAGTTTAATAAGAAAATAATTGAATATACACATTGGCGAACAAATTATTTTAAATTTCACAGTCGTGATAAAATTTATTAAACAAATGTTAATTGCTTCTTTTCCATTAATCTTGCTTTTTTTAACTTATTATTTTCGTTACAAGGACAAGTGTTGGTAGCAACAACATTTTTAATTAATTAACAACTCATCTGATCAAGAGTAAAAAAGTAAAAAGAAAAGGAAAGGAAAAATTTACCATCTCTATATTTCTCTCTCTCTGTCTCTGTCTCTCTGTCTCTGTCTCTCTCTCTCTGTCTCTCTGTCTCTGTCTCTCTTTTTTTCTTTAACATAATCCTCTTGTGAAGGAGGTTTTGTTTCGTTGAGTGGCTCTTTCTTCCAAGTTTGTTTTTCGTTTACTTTTTTACCAACATTCTCTTTGAATTACAATCGCATCTCTGTCTACTCTCACTTGGTAACCCAATTAGAAAAAGGAAAACACCCGCAACTCAATGTGTTAAACGAGCCGAGAAGTGAATATCTACTGCGTTATGAGATCGCGAACGATCCCTTACAGGCTTTGGAGCCCTGTTTGTAAAAGACCGTTACCCAACGTGACGGGAAATTTGGGCGGACTTTTGAACCCGTGCGTCACTCGTGGGAATAATATGAGAATTAAAGATAGAAACAAAAAGTCCAGTATGGCTCTTCCAGTGGGTTAACAGGGAGCCCGTTCCTCGTGAGGGAACCTACCTGGGGTCGAAAAATCTGCCATAGGAACAAACTTTTACACAAAAAATGAATCTTCAGGACCCCACAACCATGATAGTCCTAATGATGGCCCTGCAACTTCTCCAGTTAGACCTATAACCATACATTTAAAGAAAGAAGAAATGAAATGGTCTCGTGAGAAGTACAAAGTCGTTATGACTACATGTCATCAAGCGTTACTCAAACCTCAAAAAACACTACTTGTCAAACATATAAAATTTGGCGGGAAAAGGGTGAACAGACAATCAGAAAGGTCATTGACAAAAATAAACTAGATAATTTACGAAGGTACATCAGGCGAAATAACCGATTGACAGAGACTGAAATTAAATCAATTAAAAGAATTAGAAACAAAATAGATGAATCAATAAAACATGAACGAGAATCGGAAAAAAGTAGCAACATCACACAAGCCACAGGTAATAATGAAGAAACCGAGATGCACACAAATCACTATGAAGGTAATGCTGAAAGTTTGGAAGTGTTAGAAAGGTGTGATCCGAGTCGGTCACAAGACGACATTAAAACGCGTTCAAAGTACACTGAACCAAATTATTTTACAGAAAGCAAGAATAGTATACAAGAATGCAAGGAAGAAATCAAGAGCCTTATGAATCAGATACAAATATTCCAATGGAGAAACGGAAACAAATCCCAAAATCACAACCAACAAAGCATAACTTCGAAACTATTAAGCTCTACAATGAAGCACTCATATTAATTCTTGATGAAGATGACACTCATATAATTCTCGATGAAGCAATATATGCATCAGCAATAGCAGTAACAAAAAGATTGAACATCAAAGTAAAAAAAAAACAGTCTCACAAACATAAACATCCCCCTTGGAAAAGAAAAATAGAAAAAAGAAATCAAACAACTTAGAAGTTAATTATCAGTACTCGATGAACTGTCAAGAGGAATAAATGTAAGAACTAGAAAAGGCATAAAAGTCGAAAGAAAATACAATATTAGAAGTGAAAATGAAGTCTTATCAACTAATGAAAAAATAAAGCAAACAATATAAGTGAAGGCTCAAAGAAAAAGACGCTATGAGAAAAGATTACAATTTTACAGACAGAACAAGATCTTTCAAACCGATGCAAAAAAATTTTACAAGGAAATATGTAAACAAAAAATTGATGTGACAGCCCACCCCGCAAAAATGGAAGAGATTATACAGTTATTAAAAAAATATAGATTTGTCTAAAAACATAATAAAGAAACAAATTAGACTACACAAAAATAGAACGAATGAAAATGAAACTGGAACAGACATGGGCTGGAATCGCAGAAGAAGGCGTTGAATGTGCACTGAAAAAAAGCACACAATTGAACATATCCAGGAACAGACAAAATTCCTAACGTCTAGTTATATTATTTAAATACAGCACTTAAAAAACAAGCCAAAAATCTTCTAGAAATCGTTAAAGATCACAATAAAATTCCAGCGCGGATGACCAAAGAAATTACCTTTCTTCTACCACAAAATAGTGACGAAACCATCTCGATAAACTACAGACTAATTACATGTCTTCCCACAACATACGAACTATTGACATCTATTTTAACAAAACAGAGATATTACTTCTTGGAAAGAAATTACATACTACCGCTTGAACATAAGGGTACAAACACGGCTGTTACGGATGTAAAGACCAATTACTTATTAATAGGATGATCTTAGAAAACTACTTCAATGCAAAGTAAAATCTTAGTACAGCCTGAATAGATTATCGTTAGGTATTCGATAGTGTACCACATCCCTGGATCTTAAACGTTTTAAATATGTGTAAGGTATCACCCGTTGTCATTAATTTCATCAAACAATGTATGTCGATATAGACAACATTTTATCTCAATCATATAAATGAAACCTCTAAGTCTGGTGAAATAAACATACACAGAGGAATATTTTAAGGAAACTTTTTGTCTCCCTTACTGTTTTACGTATCATTATTGCCATTAACCATTAAACTTAACAAGACAGAATGTGGTTACAAAATAGCTTGAAAGAAAATAAGTCATCTATTTTAAATGGATGACTTAAGGTTGTATGCTAGGAATGAAAACGATCTGGAAGGTCTTCTGCAAACTATAAGATGCTTCAGTGAAGACACTGGAATAAAATTCAATGTGGATAAGTATGCTAAAGTCACAAATTTACGAGGCTCATAATAACAAGTATCCTCTATTAGATTAGACCTTGCTGTAACAATAAAAGATTCAGAGCAGTAAGTACTTATAAGTACTTCGGTGTAAATGAGAGTGAAAGTATTTGCCATAAGAAAATAAAAGTAATATTGCGTAAAGAGTACTATAGAAGGGTACGGCTGATGATATTAAAAACTGAATTAAATTCTCAGAACAGAATTATGGCAATTAATAACCTTGCCTTCCCAGTAGTCTAATATAGTTTCAACATCTTGAACTGGACTCTAAATGACATCAGACGAATTTTCTAAGCATAAGATGCAGCATGCAAAGACTGATGTAAATCGTCTATACATACCCCGTAAAGAAGGTGGAAGAGATTTATTCAGCTAAAATTGTCATACCAAACAACAGTTATCGGCTTACTAAGATAAATGAAAGCAACAAAAGACTGGATGATACAATTAGTTAAATAACGAACATAGAAATTAAAAATATTTAATAATGGAAGAAGGCAGCAAATACAAACAAGATTTACATTTAGTAGATTCTGTAGAAAAGCAAAGCAGAAACCAAGAACCATGAAAAATATGAAAAAGAAAGCCAAATATAGAGCTCTTGAACAGATGAAACAACACTGGTAAGACAAACTTCTACATGGCCAAAACGTGCTAATAAACCCACCGTTGATAAAGTTGATGCACATCGATGGTTACGAGCATCTGGAATAAAATCTGAAACTGAAGTCTTTATTATTGTATCACAAGACAGGAGTCTTTTCACTAAGAAGAACACGGTCACATGATATAATCCTCCATTTAATCAGTTAATTGATATTAAACTGGGGCATATTTTTAATTAATTGATAAACATTTTCCTAGAAATAATCTTTTAAGTAAAATGTTCAATCGAAATACTCTAAAACGTAGTTATAGAAAAAAATAATCAAATTACATTACAATAAAATATTGAGATTATATAACAATAATAATAGTAATTCTTTTACTGATCTTAATTTGCCCCATAGAAACAATATATGCAATTGTATAAACCCCGACCAATGCCCTTAATCTAACGAGTATTTAACTTAATCTAACAAGTGATTAATTAAATGTGCTCTATCTCATCAGAAGAATATCCAAGGGTTACTAAATTTTATATTCAAATTACAATAAACGAATTTAAAATAAAAGTTTTTACAACCATGTCTCATCCTTTACTAATACGGATAAACGAAATATGACCTCACTTTCTAAATATTTTTGTAAGTTAAGAGAATAAAACGCCTAAAGTTAAATGGAAAACAAACAAGCTAGAGTCTCTAAATTGGTAAACGACCCATGTTTCCTTTGTCTGCAAGAGAAAACGAAAATTATAAAGTACATGAAAAGTAACATATTATGATGAAAACGGCTAAAAAGGGGAATTCGAAACTAGAGCAGAAATGGATTGCAGACAGATATTGACGTAAGTTACAATGTTGCCACGCAAATATTTTGGCATTAAAAAAATGATGAAATCCCATACACAGATATTATGATCATAATACGTAAAATAAAGGATATTTAAAAACAATACAAATATGTAAATTCATCAGACCTAATATTATAAATTATAATAAAAATGAAATACAATAAAGTAAATAAACATAAAACAAATAAAAATTAAATAATACTAATAAATAATAAATATAAAATAAAAATAAAACAAAAAATAATAAAAATTAAATAAAAATAAGATTAATAAAGAATAACAATGGATATCTATATATATAAACACACAAACATATAAACATATAAACAGAAACTGAAATTAAGTGCCTGCTCAGTATAGTTACAGTATAAGACAAATTTTGACTCTGGGTTCTAAAGAAATACAAATAGGCAAGAGCAGATGAATTCAGCAGCGATTAGCTACCCACTCTACGAGATAGGTGTAACGTGAAAAAGCGGCCAGCCAGCCATTATTGATTTTACATAGAGGATTTACGCTGTTGTTACTGCTCCCAATAAATGTACTTAATGAAACATTATTTTTAAAAAGTTTGACGAAGCAAGGAAAATTGTTCGCTTATATTTTTGGTTTAGTAAATTAATTATTGGTAGGACATTGCATCAACAAGCTCAATGAGCGTATTGGTTACAGTCTGTATTAGGCTTCCTGTGATTTCGGTATTTTTATAGTGATACAATCACTGTACAAAGGAAAGAGATTTCAATCTATAGATATGATAAAGCTTTAGGAGATTGTGACAAGATAACTGATGTGTATCCAGAAAGAAAACTTTGTAAAATGTATTTAAAAGGGAAAGAAATATTCGTATATCTGTGAACGATCATATATTATAGAGACCTAGCAAAGATCCATATATAGTCAGTCAGTCAGTCAGTTAAGTGCCATACGTGATACGTGATACACGCTTGGGCGATCATGTCTCGAAAGAGACATTAGGTTGCCATTGCTTTCTGCGGTAGACTGGTTGCCGACCAAGGCTATAGAACCCAGTCTGTCCTGTTATTTGACTCATAGCTAAAGGGGGAAGAGATGTATTATATTATTAAGACGTATTTAGTGGGGGATCAGTTTATTACTTTATAACAATAGAAAATCGATCACCCACTTTATGCCCAGTAGAAGTTTTAATTATCTTTCCAACTATTATATTCAGTTAGTCAGTTAAGTGCCATACGTGATACACACTTGGGCGATCATGTCTCGAAAGAGACATGACTGACTGGGCAGAATATTATCCCGCAGTAAGGTGCCAATGCTTTCTGCGGTAGACTGGTTGCCGACCAAGGCTATAGAACCCAATCTGTCCTGCTATTTAACCCATAACTGGAAGGAAGAGACGGATTAATATCTTTCCCAAGGGTATTTGCGCGTAAGTGAATGCAATGAATATATAAGTAGGATTACAATGACACCGTTATAGTTTCGATAACTTTTCATTGATTTTAAATGAATGGATCCTCTTTGGGCAGAGTTCATTCATTTTTATGTTTGCGCTTTTTCTAATTACTTTTCATTTTTTACAAAGACATTATATGCTACACATGTCAAGAAAACCGATAAAATATTCCTACAAAATGTCTATGAAAACGTTAAGAGAAATTGATTGGCTATTGGTGCGTCAGTTTTATTTCATTATTTAGGAGAGTGCATTCAGCGAACCGATGATTTGTATAAATGAGAAAGAGAGGGAGAGTAATTTGTCTCTACTTGAGAAATATAAAGCGAGTTATACGTTTTCGGGCGAGAGTTGGTTCTGTTAACAAGAGATATGTTAAACTTAAACTTTTGTGTAACTAATTAGCTAGTCAGGTGGACGATGAACATAAACAGAGAGATAGATAGATAGATAGATAGATAGATAGATAGATAGATAGATAGATAGATAGATAGATAGATTAGCGTATCCATCAAAATTTTATTAGAATAGTATTGTCATTTTTAGGCTTTTCCAGCTTCTTCTAGTCAAAACATATTACTAACTATAAAGACGTTGATGATAGAGTTTATGTAAGGCAATTGTTTTACTTGATCCTTCAATTATGTACTTTCTTACATTTATAGTAGCTTTTTCGTATACTTTTGTATATACACCCGCTCGGATGTTAGTGTATATATAAATGTATATTTGGGCAGCAACCACTCTCTAATACATGTTCAATTAAAATTACTTATGTTTAGTGTTTTATTATGTTTTTCTTGCATGCGTAATAATAATATCGAAATTTCAGAAACAAAAGAGTTGAAAACAGTCTTTTGCGGGGTTTTTTCAGGAAAAATCCGCAGATATAGACATAGATATGCATTATTCAATTAATACTGCAACCTTGGCTGAAATGGTAAAAGTCACATTTGGCTATAGAAGCGCTTTAATAATGTACGACTCAGTCATAGATATTGGCAAGAGGGAAAAGAATCAGTGCCCTTACCGGACCCAAAAATGATTGATTTTTTTCCTTAATATTACTTCTTGTTTTCACTTACTTGATGTGCACACACACACACACACACACACACACACACACACACACACACACATATATATATATATATACATATATATATATATATAGATGACATTATATACGTCCTACTAGAGAGATTCTTCCTCTGACTCAAACGTGTGTGTGTGTTCCTATTGAGGTATATTAACTTATATATTTGGTTATGGCTACTTGGGAACATCCACATATTCATATGTCGATGTTCGAACATATCGACATGTAAGTATTTTACATAAACATACATAACTATTTGCAGAATTTGATTATGTTTCTTTTTTAACACATAAGACGCACACACACACACACACACACACACACACACACATATATATATATATGTGTGTGTGTGTGTGTGCGTGTTTCAGTTTGTGTGTGTCAGTGTTTATGTAGACATGCTTATACATACATATATACAAGATGGTTGGTTGAAAACGATTTTGAGTTATACCATCGTTTGATTTATCATTACTTATTGACAGCGCAGGCATAGATTTTAATCCTGCTAAGGTCTTACATTCTCTTGTACAGATGCAACAAATATAGGCTCACAATGAAAACTCAGAGCCGAGTTCAAATTCCAGTTGAATTATTTGCATTCATTTATGTACAAATACCCTTGGGAAATGTATAAATCTATCTTTTCTCATTCCAGCTATGAATTAAATAGCAGGACAGATTGAGTTTATTAGTTTTGGTTGACAACCAGTCTACTGCAGAAAGAAATGGCAACCTACATCGGAAAAATCTTCTGTCTAGTAAATCATGACTCGAAAGAGACATGAATGTCCAAGCTTGTATCACACATGGCACTTAATTCATTGAAGCAAGCATCAACATTTAAATATGTAGAAATCATTTTAACAGAGGAAGAAAAATGTAATATCGAAATCTAAAGACACATTGGCATAGCAAAATATGCCTTTCAAAAGATAATGAAAATATCAAGAGACAAGAAAATTGCGTGAGAAAAGATGAAAATGCTGAAATGTTATATAATATCAATCTTTCTATATGGTATTGAATGCTGGACAGTATCCTCAGAGATGAAGAGACAATGTGGTCCTACAGAAGGATACTGAGAATGTAATGAACTTAAAATATTAGCAGCAAACTATTTAACCCATACCTGAGAGAGGAGATAAATTAATTATTTTCCTAATGATATTTGTATGTGGGCTAATGCAACGAATCGGGATGGAACTCAAAATTGGCTCTATGATTTCTCATTTTGAGTAGGAAGCATAAACGTAAAATTATACCCTGAATAAAGGTCAAAAGATAGAAGTTGATTATAATTTTCCTGCAAACAAAATGTAGCAAATTTCTTTGATATAGCATGGATCTTTATAACAAGAGAAAATTTTGTAATTAAAGCTCTTTTACTTGCAACACCGACAGAATACCCAATATAGGAAATAGAAGATTTTAGATACATACAATGTTTAAATGGGAATCAACATTGCCCTTTCACGTCTCAGAACAATATCCAGACTTTGTATCACTATTTCTTTCGAATCGTCTCTATATAAGCCACTGTTGGAGTGGGAGAAGAAGTAAACTAGTCCATTTCAGTTCATTTCTTTAGTGCTAATTCTTTATGTTAATTGTTTTCATATAGTTGTGTACTTTCCACGCTGCCGATTCCTGAGTACTGATAATAAAAAATAATTTTCAAATATTAATTTTCAATACAGCCAACTCTTTTCAGCTGAAAAATTAACATGATCAGTTCTTCCATGGTCTCAGTACGACATTACGATTGATTGAAGGATTGCAATAAGTGTTTTGTTTTTATTTTTGCATGGTATGCATATGAGACCTGGGCCACTTTCCAGAGACACATGAAAAGGCTAGGTATAATTCAACAACAGTATTCACGCTGTATATTGGGTATCCAACACCAAATCTAGGTGTCACGTGGGGCCAAGATGAAGGACGATAGAGTCCCTAAAGTTGACCGATGGAAAATACAAGCAGACAAACGCAAATTTAGTCAGAAAACCCAACATCATATAAAATGACTGAGAAAGTCTAGCTCTACGCCAGTATATTGGGTATCCAACACCAAATCTAGGTGTCACGTTGGCCAAGATGAAGGACGATAGAGTGCCTAAAGTTGACCGATGGAAAATACAAGCAGACAAACGCAAATTTAATCAGAAAACCCAACATCATATAAAATGACTGAGAAAGTCTAGCTCTACGTCAGGCTTGCTTAATTAAAAGAAAGTACGAAAGAACATATTTCTTGCAAAAAGTTAGTAGAAAGAGTAAAATAGTAAGTGAAAAATATGGTGTAGATGCACCAATGCATCCTAAAGGAGGTACGATTTAATCAAAAACAAATACAGGCTGAATAAAGACATGCCTCAATAAAATAAATTATCCTACGCGATCAGTCAGCCAATTTATTCTAATGACCAAAATATAATACTATTATAAAAAAACTCTTCGCTGGTTACAGTGTTTAGTCTCGCGTGCTGCATTTGACATAAAAGTCGTATTTTGTGAAGGCTTGGTCTAAATCGGTCATCAAGTAGAAAAGCAGTACC
>JBBBDQ010000807.1:2695000-2710000 GCA_037127315.1 Ascarosepion bandense | reverse complement strand
CTAAAGAAAGATTTTTTACTCCGACAGATATCAAACTTGTATGACCTTGTCCCATAGGGAGACTGCTTTTATAGCCAAACTGTCTTACACCAATTCAGCCATAGTCGTCGTTTTGATTGAAACAAAAGGTTCGATTCTTAACGGAGAAAGAAACAAACTTTCTATAGTAGAACGTATGTACTTCCAATATATATATATATATATATATATATATATATATATATATATATATATATATTCTAAGCGCTGTTTAGATGTGCTACAAATCCGAAAGTATGAAGTACACAGTAAGGATCGAACTCTTTCTTAGTTGTAGCAGGTTATAGCCATTGCCCCACGTTGAGGTGTTTATATATATATATATATATATATATATATATATATATATATATATATAATGTAAATGCTGTAAATACTACCTCATCTCAGAAATATAGTCAAATACTAATGAATTTTTAAATTTTCAAGGATTTAAATATATAGAAATTTGTTTTATTTTATTTTTAGTATGGTATTTTAAAACAATTTATGATCAACCTGACAGCTGTTTTTTATCCAAAAAAATAAATAAGGTTACTATGATCTTTGAGTACGTTTTTATCACAATTATTGCAAACAGTTTTGACTGTTATGAGCTTGTAATTCACGCAAATATTATGACTAAAACCAGAAACGCCTTGTTATTTGACATGAAAAGCTATTTGACTAAACATGAAAATTTTACTTCTCATTTGCTAAATTTTAAGGAAACTATTTTGTAGGGTGATCAACTACCTTACGTTATTAATGGCTGGTAAATACTTCACTATCATCAGTTGTCAAAAATAGTTATGGCACTTTAGTGTTTTTTAGTCATGAGAAGATTTGCTGTCAGTTCAGATCAACGTCTAAAGATAAATATTGACAATTCAGAAATTATTTTTTAAGAAAAAGAAATGTAATCTTGAACATGCGCAGAATGCTAATATTCAGAATGTACGCGCAAACATCTACACATAGGATTTTATATAGAAAGCGTTTGTATGTAGGTGCGAGTGTGTGCAAAAACCTATATCAACATTAAAAGATAGCTAGATGTAGAGATAAACAGAATATATGAATCATCATATTTTACACAAAATTATATATGCGAATAGGCATTTACTATGATATAACACAGACATGCAGTATGAAGAGACACTGTATGTATGAATGTATGTATACATAAAAGCACATATATAACAAACAGGGACATGTACCCACAGAAATGACAATAACAAATAGACTTAAACAAAGTTGGCATCATCATGTAGACCTTAGGATCCTTTCAGCCAACACATTATCAAAGGTGCTCGTTGTCGTTATTGTTAATAATAAACAGGACACGAAAATTTCTTACGGAAGGGAAAGTTGGAACTCATTTAAAAGCATAATTTTAAAATTAAAAAAAATTTTTAAAAAAAAAATTAAAAAAAAATTAATTAAAATGTAAGTGGGGTGTAAACTCACAGTTCCACAAGAATATATATATTTTTTTCTTGTGGAACTGTGTTTACTTTTGATAACGTGTTGGCTGAAAGGATGCTAAGGTCTACATGATGACGTCAACATTATATATATATATATATATATATTGAGAGGAAAACTCATCACATACTTAGACGGTTAGAAATTAGGATTTATTTTGACAATGTGAATTTACTTACATTGATTCGTTCATACAGTTGAAAAATGAATAAATTTAAACAGAATATTGAAAAATAAAAAAAACGTTAACAGAGGAAATGGATTATTTAAGCCGGAAATTATTTGAGAATAGAATAGACAGATGACACATAGAACATAATACAAGCAAAGTAATACATATAGTTACTTACACATATACAAAAACAAATCTTATGAGAAAATATATACAGGCACAAAAATATTTGAATTAGAAAAACACAAAAAGGGCACAGGCAGTATGTATATACTCAATCAAAAATGTAAAGGATATATACACACGCAAAACAAAGGAGAAATATAGGAATAGATATTAAAGTTCCCAGACATAAACGACTAAAAAAACAAAAAGGGAGTGGGTGAAGGAAAAAAGAAAAAGGGAGACGAAAATACACAGTCACAAACAATAATTAACACAAAAAAATTTAAAGATAAAATCTATCTTTAAAGAGACCTTTTCAAAAATCTCTTTAAACATTTTGCTTTCTTTAAAAATCTCTCAAAAAAAAGTTTTAAAATCTTTCTCAAACATTTCGTTCTTTAAAAAAGCTGTTAAAAAATTCTAGGAGAGAAAATATTAAAGAAAACTTACAAATACATAAAGCAACATATAATTAGAAAGGAACTAATGTATTAAAAAACAGTATAGTCCCAACTGTTCAACATTACAAAAACAAAGTCAGTCTTCAACAGATTTAAATATATAGAAAAAAATTAAATAAATTAAAAACTGTAAATTCTAAAATAAATTAACAAACATACTAAAAATATTTAAGGATAAAAAATTAAATTAATTTAATTATTTAAATCAATTTAATAAAAAGAATGATAAGAATAATTGAATAAAAATATAACAATATCAATAAGAATAAGAAATTGCTACTTTTTATATGCCATGTCCCTTCAGGACGTAGGCGATCATGGCCTTCAACGTTTCCTTATCCCTGGTGGATCGTAGCATATTTGAATTTTATTTTTATTATATATATATATACAACAAATACTTATATTGTCCTAAGTTGATGGCACGACGCGGAGTTTCATGCCTTATGCAATCGTTAGGTGAATACTACAAACATAGTTTGTAATATGCACCTGATGACTGTATAACACATGAAACTCCAAATGTATATGATAAATATGTATATTTTTCAAGGTATATGCAATAGTTCTGTTCATGGTACATTTAGAACTGTTTTGTTAACACCTGAATATTGATATATATATATATATATATATATATATATATATATATATATATATACAGAGAGTGAGGTTCAAGCGTTTATACTTTCATTTTTGACTACTGATCCGTGTCAGAGTATAATATAACAGCATAGTGTAACAGTATGATATAATCAGTGTCATAGCATAGTTTAGTAGTGTCCATTAAATTAGCTTATTGTACTTAATGCATTAAAGTTACTAAACCATATCGTTTATTCGGATGTTTTCAATTCCTTTGTTACAGTCGAGAGATTAATTATTTGTAGACCTATTGGTTGCAGTAGAATCAATCTGTTTCCCAGAAAACCACATCACTTTTGTTGTTGTTGTTTTATTCACACTAACGTTGTGAGGCCAATTTTGCATTTTTACATTCACATGAGTATATATATATATATATATATATGTGTGTGTGTGTGTGTGTGTGTGTGTGCTTGCGTGTGCTTGCGTGTGTGTGTGCTTGCGTGTGCTTGTGTGTGTGTGTTTGTTATTTTCTGTAAATAGATACTTGTATGTAGTAAGAGTTTTGTGAATGACATTTTGTTTATTTATGCCTTTTTGTACATCCATCCAGGCATATATATATATATATATATATATATAATGTTCAAGTACATTTGAACATGAGTAAATGTGTCCATATACGAACAATCACGAGTATGCACACATTTACGATTGTGTTAAAAACATGGACATTAAGTATAAAATCATACAAAATATAAGACTATTTAAAAATTATGGTTCATCGCCGAGATAAATGGATGTCTGGATTTTGTACAGGCTGAAACAACAGGGTAAAAAATATTAAGTATCAGAAATAGCGAAAAAGCGTAAACAAAAGGAAAATGTAAAAACAAAAATCTCTGACAAATTCGAATCTTTTATCAGAAAAAAATATTCTGACAATGGAAAAATCTCCGGAAAAATAGAGATGTAAAAAGATGTAAATATACTATATGAAAAAACTATATATATATATATATATATATATATATATATATATATATATATATATATATATGTGTGTGTGTGGGGGGGGGGTGGGGGCGTGTGTGTGTGTGTGTGTGTGTGTGTGTGTGTGTGCGTGTGTGTGAAAACCAAAAATTCTTAGCTTAGCCAAAAATCTTTCTACAAAACTACTGTTTAAAAAGTTATACATTTATAAATGAAGAGTGTGTAGATAGAGCACTTATGAAAATAAGATAATCTTAATATAGGAAACATCGTTGCATGGTTAATATCATTTTCAAGCATTAGGTTGGTCAGATTACCATGTCCCCTCTCTCTCTCTCCCCCTCTTTTTTCACTCTCTCTTTGTTTCTGTATATATATATATATATATATATATATGGAGAGAGAGAGCAGTTACATGGATCAGAAGTTAAACATGAAGGTACGAATGTTTGAACCTCTCTCTCTCTTTCTCTCTCTCTATCTCTCTCTGTCGCTCTTTTTTATACATATAGTGTGTGATAAATGAGTTGTTGTCTAAATCACGCAAAAATAAAAATAAAACTGACATCGCATTTTAAAAGATATAGTTATCAAAATTACACAGAAATATCTTGATGTATTAAAAAAAAATATTAATTAAAAATCTCCATTGGCTTTGACCACGGCTTCCAGATGATTTCGGAATATTCTGCAATTCTTCTGAACGGTCTCTTTGTTTTATCTGGTGGATGATGCAATTATACTCGACTTCATCTCATCTTTGGTGTAACAAGGTTTTGTTTTGTTCAAATGCGCCCCAAACATAATAATCAATGTGGATGCTGTCTGGGGAGTTTGATAGCTAGTTATCGAATGCAATGTGATTATTAAATTGTCTCACTGCTATAAATTTTGCTGCTCGTAAGGCATGCTGCAGAGTCATGTTACAACATATAATGTCTTCCAACAGCCACCTTCTTGATCCAAGATGGTAATACTCCATCGAGTTACTTAATGTAGGTCTCCATGTTGAGGCTGAGACCCTGTGAGTGGATGAATGGAGGCATAACGTTGCTATATTCGTGATCACTGTAAACATTTTCATGATCACTGTTAGACTCATCTAACTGCTTCCAAATATTCTGAACTGTTCACAGATTGACATCCAAATACTCTAAAGTGTTCGCATTGAAGCTTTCGGTGGGAATTCTAAGCAGTACAATATAGCGTTTCCAAATGTTTAATGGAGACATTTGCGTCATAGTGCTTTTTTTTTTGTTTTTCACAGAAGTTATCCAAGTGATCCCACTATGCTCTGCAGTCGATAAAATAAAAAGAAATTATAAATGTGTCCGCGTGAAATTAAAAATTTAAAATGGCGATAATTTACCCATCATATTATATATATATATATATATATATATATATATATATATATATATATATATATTCTAAACATATACTGTTAAATATAAGAGACAATGAATGTCTATTATGTTTAATCATGAGCCGTTCTAAACGTAGTATTTTGGCTTTAATTTCAGCTGAAAATAAAGACAAAAATTCTCCAACATTTGGATAATTTTTTATTAATTTGGTTCTAAGCTTTCAGCTCACATGAGCCATCTTCAGAGAGGTTATTATGACGGTAACACTATATATATATATATATATATATATATATATATATATATATATATATATAATTCTTCTGAAAGCATGTTTTAGTGGAATACATGTCAAGACATATTGTCATACATTGCTTGAACCAGAGAGAAATATTGGTCATGACATCCAAAACGATGAAGAACTTTATTCACATAGCGGCTCTTGGAAACCTATAAAAAATCTTTTCTAAGTAAAAAAAAAAAAAAAAGAAAACGCAAAAGGTTTTTTTTTTGTTGTTGTTGTTACCTGATTTTCTCTTGAAGTTGGCTTCCACTGAAAGTCATGTCTATTTTCTCATCAGATGCACAAAATCCACGTTTCTAGAAGGATCTTTTTGACAATCATCTGGAACCGATCTAGAAGGATTCTGGTAATTTTTTCAAGTGATGGAGAGTAATATTCCTCTATAGTTTCCACAGTTGTTTTGGTCACCATTTTTAAAGATTATTATGATTACTGTACCATTCATTTTCTTCGGAACTTGGAATTCCCACATCTTCTGAATGAGATTGAAAATACAGATTTGCAGAGGTAAGCCTGTATATTTGATGTATTTGAAAGGAATATTATCTTTTCCTAGGAATGTTCTTTTCATTTGCATCATAGCTTGTTTGAATTCTAAAAATGTAGTTTTCATATTCATCCCTAGTTGAGGATAATGATTTGAAACGCTTCTCATTATGGTCTCAGCTGTGGTCAACTTTCCGTTCAGCAAACTGAAAGCATTCTCCTTCCAACGTAAGAGTATGTTTTGTGGTTTGGTCATGGTGCTTGTATTATCAGCTGCTGGAGGAACCAAGTTAATGTTCATACTAGACCAAATAGTTGATTTGTTCCAGCATATAAATGTTTGAGATCACATGCATCTGGATAGCCCTGAAGTTCGACTGCTTTTTCTTACAACCAAATGTTATGCAGTTCTCTTTTGTTTGACACTCTTGTTTTAACTTCTGGAAATGCTTCTTTTTTAGACTAGATCTTTGTTCTTATATGAGATAATCGCGCATTTCTTTTACATCAGTCAGGTTGTTGATTTTTAATATTTTCATCAAACCAGTCTTGATTATTTGTCTTGACTCATATTGCGAATAACTCTCCATTATTCATCAGCAAATTAGTCGTTGATTGGATTAGAACAAAGATCCTAGCTTAATTTGTCTTCAAAAGTGGTTGAATTGCCAGCGTTTTGGAGCTCTCCATCTTTCTTACAAGATGGTCGTTGATGTCATATATTTGTCTTAGCAAATCTGTTATTCCCCTTCTATCTGACTGCATTGTTTCACGAAATTCCTCCAGACAATCCAGAAGCTGACATCAGATATCTATATGATGGAGGACATTTAAACACACACGCAACAGATCTCCGAACTTCAATATTCTGATACAAACTTTACCCTCTGTTACTCAAAAGAAAACTCTAACAGTCATTAAACAGCTTTGCTATGACCTACTGTTGTTTTGGACTCAATGTAGACATCAAGAAAATCAAGGTCCTTGCGTCGCCAGCCACAAATACCATTATACCACATTTTGATATTACCATCTAGAAAAAGTAGAATATTTTACATATCATATCAAGAAAGTTAGCCTCGGAAAAAGATATAGTACACAAAATTGGAACTACCTAGAAAGTAAGCAAACGCATCTTCAACAACAAAGATCTGAAAAGAAAAATATAATGGTCTAAAATGCTGTTGTCATTTTAACTTTCTTATATGGTTTCGAAACCTGGACTCTATATTAGCTTCCACCAGAAAAAGAATCCTTAAATCTTGAAAATCAAATAAAATGTGACCAACAACAAAGTCCTGGAAAGAAGAAGCTACACTCAAAGGATCGAATCGCTGATCATTAAACGCTGTTTTCGATGGTTAGGACATGTAACAAGCATAGAAAAGTCAAGGTTTCCTCGTAAAGTTTTATTCAGTGAGCTCACTTCAAGAAAACGATGCATTCTTCGAGGATACAAGGACCAACTCAAAACAACACTTATATCTACTAGACTTGAGCCTAAATCGTATGAAGCACAAGTACAAAACTGTGTGTTTGTTTGTGTGTTTGTTGGCTCATCTCAGTAAGAATTGGACTACTTAATCATCAATACTGTTTACATAAAGGTTGCGATAAAAAAAAAAGTTAAATTCTTAGATATAAGATGAATATATATATATATATATATATATATATATATATATATATATATATATATATAGTTATTTTGTTATTACAATGGTTTTGTAAAAACATTATATGACTACACAAGTTTTAAAAATTAAAAATTATTTTACTTAAATAAATAGCCCATATAATACCTAATTGTTTTTCCTAACTTCCATATTCCTAAGTATGCCATAATTTAAACAGATCTGAAAATTCCTTCTCCTTTACTCATGAGGTAGTACTAAATCTTATGAAAAAACTAACATCCAACCTGCTGTTAAAAGTTATTGTCTACCCATTTAAATAATCTATGGTCCCACTATGTATCTTATCCAGACAAAATCAACAAGTGACATCTCTAGACACCAGGCCATTAACTCCATAGTTATCTAATTCTCATTTTTGATTGAACAATATTGACATACCTAAGAACATATTCTTTAACTACAATTTCTTTATTCTTCAAATAACTATGAATTCATCTTATATTTTCAAAATGAATCATTTTCATCATTTATTTTAACATAACACGTGAAAAAGAATAGTATCATTCTGAAACATCGAAATTCTTGTGGAGTGAGATAATGCTTTTATAAAAAAAATTACAATATGCAACTCTACTCTGTATGAAACACTTTTTTATATAAGTAAATGTTTGGACAAACAATGGGTTTTAATCTACATGTTCTTTTACTTTCTTACAATATATCAGTCAGTTGATCGCCATACATGATACACGCTTTGGGCGATCATATCTCGAAAGAGACATGACTGACCGGGCAGAAGATTATCCCTCAGTAGGTTGTCATTGCTTTCTGCGGTAGACTGATTGCCGATCAAGGCTATAGAACCCAATCTGTCCTGCTATTTAACCCATAACTGGAGGAAAAAGACTTATTAATACCTTTCACAAGAGTATTTGTGCGTAAGTGAATGCAAGGAATTCAACTAGAATTCGAACTCGGCTCCCCGATTTGTCGTTCCGTGTTGATGCCCACTGCACTCCACTGCACTACAACTATATATATATATATATATATATATATATATATATATATATATATACCAGGTGTTTGTTTAATAGAGTAGATTCATGCTGACTTCGAAATTTAGTGAGGACACTGTTATGGTGTTTTCACTCGTCAGGGCTGTCTGACTAACATAACGGTGTCCTCGTGAAAATGTTTCTCATGAGAACATCAAAACGGTGTTCTCACGAAACTTCAACGCCGGCATGAATCTACTCTAAAGGAACAAACTCTTTTTACTTATCAACGCTCTAGCTACACCACGATATCGAGAAATTTACGATAAAATATCTACTTGTCAAAATACGTTTTATCAGTAAAACCACTACAAAACAAGATCTTAGTCCTCAATATTATCACAATTAAACAATACATATGTGTGTGTGTGTGTGTGTGTTTTGTATGTTTGCATGTATATGTGTGTATATATACTTATGTTTTTTGAATGTGTTGAAACATTGAATCGACAAACGTGATCACTCTTATTCCTCTAAAAAATATAAAATTTCTATCTATCTATCTATCTATCTATCTACAAAAAAATTGGTTTTCAAACTGTGATTTAATTAAAATTTAAAATTTAATAGGAAAAATCTATTTCCTAAATCCAAAATTAAGATTAAATATACAAATTTAAATTAATTATAAAGAATCTGCTTAAATACAAAAATATTCAGTACAAAATAAGCATCCCACCCCTTACCGGCTCTTCTAAGAAATGCAAAGGATATAGTCTAGTCGCAAGATAATAAAGACTTACATTCTAACTGATAATGTTAAATCTGTCTAGAAATCAAAGACTCTCATTAATCAACCATTTTAACTACCCACACCACTTTCTTCAAAATTCTAACGGTCAATACATGAGACTTGTTCCCTTATCACTAACCCCCACCAACATCCCACACACAACTGACCAAATATAAGAAAAGAGGCTTTCCATTCCTATCCATACTGCCTGATGAGGCATTGAAGTTTCAATGTCGAAACAAATGTACGATTTGTAGTGAATATATATAAAAAAAATTATGTACATGTTCTAAAATATAATTTATTATAAATATTCACAGCTCTATATATTATATATCGAGCACTGTTTTAAATTAATGTTCTGGACGTTGTAAAAATTCTTTCTTCGTTCTGTATTCACTCGGAGATATATATATATATATAGTTACGCTACCATGGTTTCAACCTATCGCTATCGTCAGGTGTTATATATTAACGGATTTCCTAACGCTTATTGCGTATGCGTTTTATTTTATTTTTCACCATCAAGAAAGATATTAAATATTGAGAAAAGGCAAACCATACAGCAACACTGATATCTTCAGATTGCTCCAGCAGAAGATTTTGGTTATTATATCAATGCCAAAACAGAATAATCTACAAAATTAAAGGTCAGAAATAATGTCCGGGTGTATACACATTAGAAAAAACATTTTAATTTCATGCAAACCAAGATGAAAGTATATACAATAGTATTTCTCTAGTCCTGACTCCTCTCTTTATCTAAAACTTTCTGCTGTTTGTTCAAAATAAAGCGTTAGGAAATCAGTTAGTCTATAACACCTAACAGTACCGAAAGGTTGACTCTATGGTAGCATAATCGGCTGATCGTCATAATTTTAATATAAATCTTTATATCTGCATGTTAAATATCTATCTTTTTGTTAATGTGTATAGAGTACTTTTTAAAACAGCTGTTTACTGATCCATATTTTTAATTTGGAAATGAGTTATTTCTGCAAACTAGATTTTAACTTTCGGCATCTTCAGGTAATTAGTAATAACTGATTTTCCAACATTTTTCAAACGTGCCAATTTAACTAATCATATAATATTTTTATATGCAAGAACTACTTAAACAGACGCGAGTACATCTATATACACACAGACATATACTCTAATTATGTTAAAAAATATGAAAAAAACATAATTAAAATATATCTGCCTGTTTATGAATGTATTTGCATCTAAGTAGTTCTAGCATTTAAAAAATATTAAATGCGTAAAACACAGAGTGATGTCATTCATTACATATTATATATTATGTGGCATTTATGCTACAACTACTGAATACGGCTCTTAGTATTGCTACATCTGTGAAAGAGAATGTAAAACCCTAGCAGGAATAAAAAGTCACACATGCGTAATATTTTAGGATGGATCAAGTGATGCTACTAATCGAAATTGAGTCGCTGTCATCCTCATATATATATATATATATATATATATGTGTGTGTGTGTGTGTGTGTGTGTGTGTGTGTGTGTATTTCTACGCCATTATTTGTTTTCATTCCACAGATTATATATGTCAATATAGTGGATTCTTCCGATAACAGAATTTTATGCTATGTTCTATATTTCAAAAAAAGAAAAAAAATTAAAGTTTGTTCATTTCAAAATTAAAAAAGAATTGAGAATATATATATAAGCAAGTACAAGGAAAATTAAATATTTCTTATTATATGAGTAATATGTAATGGAAACAGTTTTTAAATTTTAAAGGTCTTTCTTGACCATAAAAAAACTAACACAGAAACACACAAGCAGACACACACGCGCACACAAATACACATACGCACACATACACACATATAAAACAACATTTGCCAGATCGAATGTAAATGTTAGCCGCGTTTAATATTTTATTATATTTTTCTAATTTTTTAATGATATATTGCACATCCAAGTATTATTATTCTTCTATGTGCCCTGTCTCTTCAGGACGTAGGTGATCATGGCTTTTCACCTTTCCCTATCCCTGGTGGCTCTGAGCACGCCTTCTCCTGTTACACCATGCAATCCTCGTTCCGTCATCCACCTGATTAGGTCCTTCAAATATGTTATCCGTTGCTTTTCCCTGTCTTTTTTCCCCTCTATCCAGCCTGTTAGTATTAGATTCTCCAAGCCCTCCTTCGTCATTGCATGTCCCAGAAACTTCAGCTGTCTCTTCCTGGTGCTCAGTATTAATTTCCTTTTTGTTTCCATCATTTCCAAGACCTCATCATTGTTCACATGCTCGATTCATGATATTCGCAGCATCCTTCTGTAGAACCACATTTCAGTTGCTTCAAGTTTTTCCTTCATCTTTGATGATATTGTCCAGCATTCACTGCCATATTGAAGGACGGACAGCATGTAGTAATCCAGTACTCTCTTCCTTGTTTATAGTGAACTTGTCTTGTTTCTTAATACCTTACTCAACTTCTAGTATGCTTCCTTCGCCATAACAATTCGCCTTCTGATCTCTGTGTCGCACTTTCCGCCTTCTGTTATAACACTTCCCAGGTATGTAAATTTTTGTACCCGCTTGAGTCTAGTATTCCCGACCTGTATTTGGCCTATTGTGCTGCCCTTTTTACTGATACGTGTATATTTATTTTAATTTAAATTCTAGCGTAATTAAAACTGCAACAAAGGCTTTTCTTCTTCTGGGTGCTGCATCTTTTCCAGACGTTTATGCTCGTTATTCTTTATAATTTACTGTTCTTTGTAGCTCTTAATAAATTCTGTTTTTTATTATCTCTCCCAAACATCCGTTTATCCAAGCTTGCACAATAGGTAATGCGTTTTCTTATGTTTCTCTTGCCTTCAGACTATCCAGTGAGTATCAGATGTTCCAATCCTAGTTTCCTCATTATGTATTCTAGAAATTGTCTCTTTCTAATGCTATGTATGAGGATAACTTATGTTTAAACTGGCTCTAAAACTTCATCGTTGCTCAAATGTTCGGTCCATGATATTCTCAGCATCCTTCGGTAGATCCATATTACTATTGTTGTAATGCACTTCTTCATCTCTAAAGATATTGTACAACATTCACTGGCTTATAGAACATCCATTCTTTGATAATGACTATGATGGTTGAAATTACATATTAAAAACACAACACACTTTAACATTGTAAAGTTTATCCATAATTTTTATTTGGATGTAGATTATATTAAAACATGGGAAATTGTGCTATCGGCTCGGAGCAAGAAATCGGAGAGCAGAGTTCGAATACCAGTTGAATTCCTTGCATTCAGTTACGCGAAAATACTCTTGGGAAAGGTATTAATCTGTCTCTTACCTCCAGTTACGGGCTAATAACAGGACAGATTGGGTTCTATAACCTTGGCTAGGCAACCAGTCTACTGCAGCAAGTAAAGGCAACGTATTGCGGGTTAATCTTCTGACCAGTTAGTAATGTTTCTTTCAAGAAATGATCGGCCAAGCGTATGGCACTTATATATATATATATATATATATATATATATATATGCTGAGGTGATGTGTTATCCCCCGTGGGGATCTTCATATCGAAATGACCATTCAACATCTTTGAATTAACCCTTTTTTAATATATATATATATATATAATGGTGACAATAATAGTGTAACGCAGATAGATAGCACCTCTGACGGAGGAATAAATGTACTCTGGGGTTCCAAATACAAGTTTATATACAAGTGGCTATATTTCGGTTAACTGCTTCCAGGTGAGGGTGGTTGATCGGTCCAGTCACTCGATAAGTGTAGCTCATCTCTAATGAAATATTCTTGGAAGGATGGAATCTCCTACATATCAAATGACCATGATGTCGTTATCAGTAAGAGCTCTCGAATGCATCAGAGCATCTATGTAAGACGTACAAATTCTAGTTTATATGTTGCAGCCTGGATATTTCCGGTTGTAAAGATTCCTTTTGTCATCGGATAACGAATCCCCAGGCCGAGAAAGTGCAACATTTTTCTAACTATAAATTCTTCCTACACGGGTATATTTTGAAAATCCATCATTACATCACCAATCTGGCAATACGCACAAACTTTCAGTGTCCCCACTACTTCAGACTCTTTTCGTCAAGTCTTGGTTTGTAGACCCACCTCTAAATCTACTGATTAATTGCAAAACAGAATCTTCTTTGAACACAAATGACAACCATGACAATGAATATAATAATCTGATTATATGTAAAAAAATAAAAAAATTAAATGAACGAAAGGAGAGTATAAAAATAAATCACAAAAATATAGTTATGCTTAAACGAAAGCCAGCGAAAACAACAGAGGTGTTTGAAAGGTAAAAGAATAGAAGAATTCTTGACAATGATTTTAAGCTAAGTAAAGAAAAGGAAGATTTAGAAATAACAAGGTGATAACAAAAGATGAAACAAACCAAGGTCACGAGAATGAAAGTATGGCATAAAAAGCATATAGATCGAAATTAAATAGGAAGCGGTATAAACAAATATTGATGGAACCGTAACATTATCAGAAAAATAATGATTAATATGAAAGAAAATACTGTGTATGACTGTTTTTCGCTGGTCCCATGATTTAGGAAATCGATGGTTTAACATTCATAGGATGTCAAAAGCAAAACAAATCACTTTTCTAAAAGAGGTATTTTTTCTACATTTATGAGCCTTTTCAGGATGTGGGTGATCATGGTTCACCATAACTTCTTATGCTTTGTATTTCTCTGTTTTTTTAGTATCCATCCCACTCAATTTTTTTGGTATATAATACTTATTTATAAATAAGAAAAAAAGAATACTTAAATTAGAATCTTTCATTTGAGATTTGTTTCAGAACATATAGAATAAAGGGAAGCACATTCTCCCTCATTGGCTTTAATGCAAAGCAAACAACTTACAGCAACTTAGAGGATAAGAGCAAATATATTTTTGTCAAAACAATACAAAATATTAGGGTAATAATATAAAAACAAGAGTACATGATGTACACACTGTTTTTCCAGAAAGTTTTTACAGGGAGATGTATATTCATGCCTGTCCATTCACAGTAGCCCTTAGCAAACATTCATATACTAAGCCAGAATTTGAACTAAGTTCCTTGATTCCTTTTTCAGTGCCATTAACTATTACGCTACTTCACGTCTTCTCAGAGACTTCAGTGAGTGAAAAATGCTCTTGGAAAGAAAAAGTGGAGGACGAACTTAAAATGATCGAAATGAAATGATATGAAAAGAAAAGAAGAAAAATGCTAAAAAAAAGATTGATTGAAAAGAAAAAATAAGCAAATATTTAAAAAATATGAAAAAATATGAAAAAAATTGACAAATAAACGAAAAAGAAAAACAAACAGAAAGAAAAAAATGGATGTGTACTTAAAAGCAAATGCAAAGAAAAACACCAAGTATAAATAAAATATTCTTTTTGACAAAATAGAAAAGAAATGAATGAATCCTAGATGAAACGGAGAAAAAAGAGGGAATAAAGAAAGCGTAATCAGAATAAAAGACTTTTAGCCGAAAAAAAAGTAACACGAA
>JBBBDQ010000807.1:2677500-2692500 GCA_037127315.1 Ascarosepion bandense | reverse complement strand
TGGATTTGCGTTGTGGGACAGAGGATATCGACTCAGAACGAGGAGCCGAGTTCGAATTCTAGTTGAATTCCTTGCATTCACTTACGCACAAATACCCTTAAGAAAGGTATTAATCCGTTTTTTCTCCAGTTATGGATTAAATGACAGGACAAATTGGGTTCTATAACCTTGATCGGCAACCAGTCACCCGCAGAAAGCAATGCCAACCTACTGCGGGATAATCTTCTTCCCAGTCAGTCATGTCTCTTTCAAGACATGATCATCCTAAGCGTGTATCACGTATGGCACTTAACTGACTGAAGATCGATTCCCTAGAGGAAAAATTGTCTCACACAAACCAGTGAACTGAGTTTATTAGCAGATGACCTAGCAAAAAATTCAATATCGTTTTTCCACTTCATGTCAGCTGAGAACGTTAGCACGAGAAGGCGCAACGAGTCCCTTTTCTGGAGGTTAGTATCAGCCCTGATGATGAAAGGCAGAGAAGAAATTATTAGATGATTACTAAAGAGAGGTTTACTTTTGAGAACGTTAGCACGAGAAGGCGCAACGAGTCCCTTTTCTGGAGGTTAGTATCAGCCCTGATGATGAAAGGCAGAGAGGAAATTATTAGATGATTACTAAAGAGAGGTTTACTTTTGAGAACGTTAGCACGAGAAGGCGCAACGTGTCCCTTTTCTGGAGGTTAGTATCAGCCCTGATGATGAAAGGCAGAGAGGAAATTATTAGATGATTACTAAAGAGAGGTTTACTTTTGAGAACGTTAGCACGAGAAGGCGCAACGAGTCCCTTTTCTGGAGGTTAGTATCAGCCCTGATGATGAAAGGCAGAGAGGAAATTATTAGATGATTACTAAAGAGAGGTTTACTTTTGAGAACGTTAGCACGAGAAGGCGCAACGAGTCCCTTTTCTGGAGGTTAGTATCAGCCCTGATGATGAAAGGCAGAGAGGAAATTATTAGATGATTACTAAAGAGAGGTTTACTTTTGAGAACGTTAGCACGAGAAGGCGCAACGAGTCCCTTTTCTGGAGGTTAGTATTAGCCCTGATGATGAAAGGCAGAGAGGAAATTATTAGATGATTACTAAAGAGAGGTTTACTTTTGAGAACGTTAGCACGAGAAGGCGCAACGAGTCCCTTTTCTGGAGGTTAGTATCAGCCCTGATGATGAAAGGCAGAGAGGAAATTATTAGATGATTACTAAAGAGAGGTTTACTTTTGAGAACGTTAGCACGAGAAGGCGCAACGAGTCCCTTTTCTGGAGGTTAGTATCAGCCCTGATGATGAAAGGCAGAGAGGAAATTATTAGATGATTACTAAAGAGAGGTTTACTTTTGGAGGTGTTGAAACTGACAAGTAATTTTTAGCCCCAGTTAACGATGGTCATGAAGTGGTTTTGCTCATCAGCTTCTGTTTTTGCTCTATCGGATTGATTAGCTTTACTATTGAGAAAGAATTAAATGGTTGTTTAGATGCCAATTTGGGAGCTGATATTATTGAGAAGGTCGTTGATGAAAATCAAGAACTTCGTAGGACCAAGGATAGGTGCCCAGGGAGACATCCGCCTTAGTGACAATTTTGAAAGTTCTTGGAACTATAAAAATAAAAATGAAAATAAGCACAATACATACAAGGCTTTTCTGTTTTAATCATCGTACCAGGAAACTGATTCATTGGTAAGAGAGAATTAAAATAATTATTAAATCAAATGTGCTTAAATATACATAAATATATATATAATTTCTAATCTCGTTTTCCATATTAGACATTTTTCATTTATAAACCAATAATAGCCTTTCAGTTATAACAAATCTCTGTAACTGACTTCTGTCTGTTCATTATCTTTCTCATTCTGTTTATATCTATCTGTATGTAAGTTTTCTCATATTTGACATCTATCTATCTATCTATCTATCTATCTGTATCTATGTTAGTTCATATTTGTTTGACTGTCTTTTCAAAGTTGTCTAACTCCTATTCTTCACTTATGTGTACCCGTCTATCTACCTTCCTCTCCCTCTCCCTCCCCCCTCTCTCTCTCTCTCTCTCTCTCTCTCTCTCTCTCTCTCTCAATATATATATATATATCCTCTTCTTATACAGTCAATATCAGTATTTTAATGTCTGTCTAGTCTTTTCTCCCATTATTTGTTCTCGGCACCCACTTTCTATTCAAATTTATATGCATCTTTCTTTCCAACCTGTTGAACATGCGTCAAAGCGAACGATTTTTACAGCAAGTTGACGCATGTCTAGCTGTAAATGCACATGCGCCATAATGACGTATTTTTGTTTACCTTGTAATATGACTTTTCGTTAGATTTTAATAACTGTCTCCCACCATCTGTAACACACGACGTTATCAATGGATTTCGTGATATTTATTAGAGTTGCCGCCGGTCGCTTACAATCCCGAGGGATTCAAGATTCTATTTCTACGGTAGACGGATTGATAGATATTCACAAATAGATTTCTTTTGCTCTTCCCCTTTCCCAAAATCTGTTTTCACGCATGCGTAACGATGGGTATCACTGAGTGAACAAATAGCAACAACAAGCCTAATAATAATAGTGATGAATTCTAGGATAGTGATTGTAGAAATGTTTATTGCCGATGATAATGATGTAAATAACAAACTTATCGGTTAATAATAATTGTTACATATTAATGCTTAATAAATGGAAATTAAGTAAACATAGTAAATTATAACGATCATAAAGAATATAGAAAGAATGGAAGCAACAGTTTTAATATGAAAAGTTATTTTGGGATAATATATTTACCCTTCACTCCCATTGAAGAGAGATGTGACACAAGGTCGGTTTTTAAAGTGGGGAACCTGAGCGCGTACGCTCACGCCATTGGTCAAAGTTTACCCAACAATATCAAACTGGTCTTATCTGGTCAAAACTAGTCATAGCTTGTCATATCTGGCCATATGTCTCCCAGCCAAAAGTTATTTTGGGATAATGCTTTGAAAAAAAAAAACAACATCAGTAATATAAGTAATAAGATTTTTATAATTTTTTTGGTAGCTTTTTGGAAAACTAGAAGTATAAAATTATTCTTTTTATTTATGTATTTTAAATCCTTGATACAGTCAAACAATCTGTTTTAAGTTTCACGGAAAGAAAATATCAGTTTCTTCTAAGCTTGACCCTTGTTAGATGTCAGAATTGTATTAAGCAAGATTAAATAAATTCACTAAATACTTTTTCTCGAAAACATACATGCAGTTTAAATTATTTACAGTCGGACATATATTCTCATCTTTATAATCACAATGACGTTTTGTCCTCTGGTCTTCATCACGTGTCTGTCGAGCGCGGTAATATTTAGGAGGTTTCGAACTTAACCATTTATTCATTCTATGGATGCAAATTGTTCAGAATTCGACTCTCTATGTCTATGGATATATACTTTTGATTAATTATTCAGTTGTGGCTTGTTTTGGTTCAGTTTTAGCATTTATTGCTAAGTGAATCATTGTAAATGAAAATAGAATGATTGTTTTTGTTAATATTGCCTAATAACATGTGCATCAAATGAATTTATGAATATTTAATAATTACATATATTGCAGTTTCATCAATGAAAGAATGATCAAAATTTAAGGTGATTCGGACGAGTTCATCTTTGCTTCCTTGCCTTGTAAAATTTTGCAAATAATAATAACAAAAGAACCATTCTGTTTTCATTTAGAATTATCCACTTGGCAATAAATAGTAAAAATTAAAAATAGTATGAAATATATAATTTTTTTTAACTGGAGTGGTCTAATAATTATTCCCGGTAGTATATATATATATATATATATATATATATATATATATATATATATATAATTTGACTAGATTTCTTATTCCTATAAAAACCACATTACACCCTCGCTGGTCGCCAAGATAATTGCGCAACTTGACCCACACAAAGCGAGCGGCGGTGACGGAATCCCAGTCATAGTACTGAAGAAATGTGCCCCAGAACTCTCCTCTGTCCTCTCTAAACTCTATAACCTCTGCCTATCTGCTTCCTGATTTCCTGCCTGTTGAAAGTCCTCCTGCGTAGTTCCTGTATTTAAGAATTCTGGCGAACCCTCAGACCCCGCCAATTACCGTCCTATTAGTCTCCTTCCAATCTTTGGCAAAGTTTTCGAAGCCATTATCAACGCCGAGGTGATTCAGCATCTTATGGCCAACGGGCTTCTCTCTGACAAACAGTATGGGTTTCGCTTCACCAGGTCTACTGCTGATATGCTAACGAACATTACCGAGTACATATACCAGGCACTCGACAAGAATGGTGAAGCCCGAACCGTTGCCTTGGATATCTCCAAAGCATTCGACAGGGTCTGGCATGCTGGCCTCTTGTGCAAACTGCGGAGCTATTGGATAACTGGACATCTGTTTGACCAGTCTTTCCTCTCTAACCGCACATTGAAGGTGGTATTAAATGGGCATGCCTCCCAAAACTACCATACGAACGCGGGCGTCCCTCAAGGTTCTATCCTAGGTCCCACGCTCTTTCTGATCTACATTAATGATCTCCCCTACACCATTAGATCCCAAGTTGGCATGTATGCCGACGACACAACAATCTACTCCCGCATCGATCAGAAACCAGGTCTGGACGACAAAGTGAACGTCGCTGCCGTACTTGAAAGGGACCTCCAATCCGTAGTGGCCTGGGGTAGGAAATGGTTGGTAAATTTCAATACCTCTAAAACAAAGCTGTTATCAACTAATCACCATAGACAATCGCATCTACCTCCCATTAGCATGGGACAGGCTAGCCTCCCAGAGAGTAAAATACTACGCCTCCTTGGCCTTACACTCTCGGCGGACCTCAAATGGAATGACTATATTGAATCCATTGCCAAATCTGCTGCTATGAAAGTGGGCTCCCTGTGCAGGGCCCGGAAATTTTTCCCACCTGAATCTATTCTGCACATATACAAATCTACCATCCGCCCGTGTATTGAATATTGCTGCCATATCTGGTCGGGTGCCCCTGCTGCTCTCCTTGGGCTTCTTGACAAAATACAAAGGAGGATCTGTAACGTGGTTGATACTGACTTGGCAGACCGGCTGCAGCCGCTCTCTCACCGGTGTGATGTGGCTTCCCTGTACCTCTTCTACAAGTACTTTCATGGCTTCTGCTCCGATGAGCTTAGATCACTGGTGCCGCCTAAGCACGAATTTACACGAGATACTAGATTAGCAACTAGGTCCCACCCTTTTACAGTTAAACAAATAAGATGTAACCCCAAATTCTACTCCAACAGCTTCTTTTCTCGCGCTTCCCGCCTGTGGAACTCCCTTCCACAAGTCTGCTTTCCCGACAGTTACAATCTCCAGGTGTTTAAATGTAGGGTCAATAGACACCTCCTATCACACTAACTCCCAACTATTCTCACAACACTCTCATCTACCCAACCCTCATTCTCGGTATCCTTACCCGCCTATCACCCACCCTCTGTCATTTCCTATATTTAATCATCCTTTCTACACTCTACGTAGCCCCCTGCGGAGTAGTGGCAGTGACATGCCTTGCTCGGGGTGAAACGCTTATAAAAAAAAAATGTATTTTTAGTGGGGTGATATGTGATATGATTGAGTTACTATCCTGTGACAGTTTTAGCAACTCGTCTACATCGAGACGTTCTAGTAAAGAAAAATGTAACGAACACCTAACAAAATCTGATCTGTATCCCCCTTTGCATTAGAGGAACCACTGTTATAGCGAAAGAGCGCTGCTACCAAGCTAAACACGAGAAACCATCTTGACGAAGTCTAATTACTTATTTAAAGAAAAGCACATCTCTCGAAAAGACTTACGCGAACCCGTATCTTCCAGTCTTATTTTCTTATCTGAAACGTTAATACAATAAATATAAAATGAATTATTGTAAACATTCATTATTTCTTATTTATATAAAAATTATTTTTAGTTAAGATTTACTGTCCCAGTCTTTTGTTATTATTATTATCTCTAGCAGAAAAATTAATAAAATAACCTTAAAAAAGACGGTTGCCTTTTTCTTTTTAGTAGAACTCCTTAATCTAGGCCTGTTGTTATTAATTTCACCGTTTAGGTAAATGAAAATAATCATAGCAATTTAAATTTTTACCCATTAATAATAACGTTTATTGTAATAGTAAGCAAAAACATCTATTGGGGTCATCAGGAGAGAATGTGCACCGTTTCGAGGCCTTCCTCTCAATGGTTTCACTTGCACACCGCCCCGCCTCACTGATGTGAAGCCCCATTATAACAATATACAAGTGTTTCGTAGATATATTAGTTCAAATGTCTAACGGCAAAATTGGATTTCCAAAAAATGTATATACATAGTTTCTAATACTAGTAATTTTGAAATAATTCATAAAAAAATTTGATGAAAACCAGGAATAGAATATGAATAACAAAAGTACAAAATCTAATTATGACAATGATAACGAAAAATGAAAGTTGTTCATAATAATTTTAATGGAAACTAACAAAAATCTTCTGATAACATTAACATCACCAGCACTTTTACAAATGTATTTATTATCTCACTGTCTTCTGAAAATGAGTCGCTAACTGAAACAATGCGATAGACACTTTGAAATACTTTCAATATATCTTTTAATCTATACAAAAAAACTAGCCACAATTTTTTAGTTAAGAGTAATATAATATTATCGAAGTTCCTCAATATTTCAACAAAGAACGAGGTATTTTTCTGATGTCCCGACCAAGTGAATTTAAACGTACTACTAGAATGACATCTAGCTTCTACACTTTTACCACTGAAATAGATAACTGTAACTTTCAATTCAACTCGAACAGTTTCTTTTCTCGCACTTCCTGCCTGTGGAACCCACTTCCGTTTAATTACTTCCCTGATGCCTACAATCACCAAAAATTTAAATGCAACGTCAAATGCCATCTTCTATCTTTTTGAATCCCGATCATTTTTTATCTTTTCTTCAATACCCATTGTACCCAGTCTTTTCTCTCACTGCACACTAGTTTCTTTCACTCATTCCTTTGTTTGAAACAATTAAAAAAAAAAGAAAAAAATGTAATTCTGGCAAAGTCAAAATTTATCTATATCTAGAAAAAACAATAAATGTGGAGAATGACATGAGAGTATAAACTACATAATCTGCGAATATAGCATACTGGTCCAGAAAGAGCAAACATAGACACAACTGAGCAAGGACAGCCGTACATTGAGAACTGTGCAAGATTATTCGTTTCAATCAAATTAACAGAATAAGTTATAATTAGAAAATAAATTTAAAATACTTTAGGATTTTTAAAATAAATACAGAACACCCTATCCAAGTAAGTAAACAAAATCTGATAGTCGGAAAGAAGGAATAAAATAAATGTATGACTATGAATCTGACTGCTACAGAATTAATGTGAAGGAGAGTGAAGAACTAGAAACGTAACAAGACTTTACAAGAGAGCTGACGAAGATACAGAATATGTAATTTAGGTTTGTGCTCATTATATTCAGTGCATTGCAAATTATTTACTCCAGTTACTAGAAGCGTGAAGATTTTAGGCTTCTTTATCACTGATAACTCTAGTTTATATCCTAAATCTATATCTAAACTTATTTATAAATGGAACTTTGTCTCTGTGTGTGTCTGTGTGTGTGTCCATTACCTATAGACTCCGAAATAGCTGAACAGATTTTCTTGAAATTTACGGTTGTACTATAAGCTATTTTCTTAGCTAGGTTTTGTGTCGAGGTACCTTTCAACAAAAAAATCGGTTTATGAAAGGAGTGGTCCGATTTTAATCAAATTTGATACACTCACAAACAAAGATATAAGAAACGATATTCAGAAGTTTCAAGGTTGCAGTTCTTACAATAGTGCAGAAAATCGGTAATATTTATATATAGAGATAAGGCAAGATGTTTGTGTAAGTGGGTGTTTATCTGCCTGTGTGTCTGTATTTTTTCAGCCCTTTTATTTTAGTTTTTGCTTCGGGTTTGGCACTAAGTAGGTATAATGGTAGTTCTTAGTCTCAACCATGATACCATTTACTCAGAAGACTTATTAAACCTTCAAAATTCAGTTTACGACGAAAAAGAAACTTATTTGATATCGATACCAGGAAATCAAAATTTCACTTACATCCATTCGTTTTTCTTTCAGTCTACGGTTTCGCTTTAACTAGAAACAACTATTGCTTTTTAGTCTTTCGTGCCAACGTCCAAAGAGTCTGAGCTCCAGGACCATGGATTAGTTTTAAAGCTTTCATTACACCCGAGCAACGCCGGGCTATATTGCTAGTATCTGTATAAAAATAACTTCCTGTCACTTATCACTTACTTAGTCACTACATAACTCACATACGACAAAATCATGAAGAAGAAGAAGAAGAAGAAGAAGAAGAAGAAGAAGAAGAAGAAGAAGAATCAGGTCACTGAGAATATTGTGGACTGCAAAGAATATAAATGCTTTCTTATAGATAGGACCTTACCGTCTGATAAAAAGTTTTTAGCGATATAATTTGATAAACTCTCTGAATATCTGGAAATAAAAATGGCAAAGTGGTATTTAAATACAGTCCTTATTTTAGTAGTAATATGGACGGCAATATGAATTAAGAAGAATAATTATACACGCATTACAAAAATCTAAGGATATCCATCTTTATTTGTAATAACAAAGTTTGTGTTATGCTCATTGAAAGGATTCCAGGCAGACCATGCCTTAGACATACAGAAATGTTCTCACAAACAGAGATCACATTTTACGAAAGACTTTATCTATGGACAATGTGTATAAGTTTGTATTTTTTTTTTTTGGCATAAATTTACAGTGGATAATGTCATGATGATATTTATGACCTTAAGTTTCTCGCTGGGATCCGGTAGTAAATGAGTATACAACAGAAATCGATGATGATGAGGCAGAAGAAGTGATGAGTGGAATTATTGTAGAAGTAAAAATAGAGAAAATCTTGACAGGTCACTAAGAACATTGTGGGATATGAAGTTAATATCATGCTCAAATGAAATAGCATAGTTGCAACAGAAGCCATAATACTAGAACTGATATAGCAAATTTGAAGAAGAATGGTGGTGCTATTTGGGTATGAGGATATTCAAAATGGCTCTGGATATTTAAGGAGACATACTGTCACAATAACACTAGTAACGTGATGTATAATGTTACCATGCAGATCGAATCTAAACTTATTTATTGATGAAACTTTGTTTCTGTGTGTATGTATGTGTGTGTATGTGTGTGTGTGTCTGTGTATGTGTGTGTCCGTTACCTATAGACACCGAAACGGCTGAACCGATTTTCTTGAAAATTTACACAGTTGTACTATAAGCGTCTGCGAATGTTCTTAGCTAGGTTTTGTGTCGAGGTATCCCCAGATAAATATCGAAAATCGATAATCGAAAAAATCGTGTTATAGAAGGAGTGGTCCGATTTTAATTAAATTTGATATACACATAGACAAAAACATAAGAAACGATATTCAGAAGTTTCAAGGTTGCAGTTCTTACAATACTTCAGAAAATCGATAAAAGGCAAGATGTGTGTGTGTGTGTGTGTGTGTGTGTTTATCTGTCTGTATGTCCTTTATACAAATCCACAATTTTTATCCGATTCTCACCAAACTTCAGACAAATATTCTTTAGGCTGAGTCTGAGCTCCAGAACCATAGATTAGTTCTAAAGCTTTCATTACACCCGAGCAACGCCGGGCTATGCTGCTAGTCATGAATAAGAATATCACTAATAAGTAAAGGAATTGAAAATGAAAATATATGGTAACTTAAAACTACTAATGTGCTTATAATGATATGAGATTTGATTTTAAAAAAGGTATTCCTCAAAGCTGCTAGTAGTTCTCTGTTTATAGTAGATTAAGAATATTCTGTCAAACTGCTCCACGATTTAGCAGAGTAATGAAATATGTATATGTTATGTATCACGTATATTCAGAATTTATGCAAACATAATGCATATATTAACTAACCTGTCTTACCGTAGAACTTGGATTGAAAGTTAACAGAAAGCAAAATAACAATAATAAATAGTTCAATTTTGTGGTTTAGACAGTCCCATAGCTGTCGCATAGAAAAAGATCTTCATTACTTATTAGATCAAAACATGAAATTATCTCTTCTTCCCCACCTATGTGTTAAATAGCTGAGTCGTCTTGTATCTCTACCTTGGCTGGCAGCCTGTCTACGATAAAGAAATACATTGAATTTTAAATTGTGGAGAAACCAGTGCGAAAAATTACTATTAAACTTCTCATTTCGTCATGCAAAGATTTTTTTTTTTTACTCATATCACCCCAAGCAGGGCGGTAACGCCACTGATGTGCAGGGGCATACGTAAGAGTGAAAAGATTGGAAAAGAGAAAGCCGGAAACCACATCCTAAACAGGGAACAAGGGATGAGCCTCTACACCTGTTTAATAGACGTGGGTGGACTGTGAACCGGGCGATAGTTTAGTCTATCTACTCCAATTGAGAAAAAAAAGAAAAAGAAAAAAAAGAAAATTGAAAAGATTGGAAAAGTGAAAGCCGGAAACCACATCCTAAACAGGAAACAAGGGATGTACCTCTACACCTGTACAATATGGCATAGACAGATCTATAGGTAAGAATTATCGTTAACATCACGAAGAGGTATATCGTTTTAAAAAGTAGTTGAGTTAGTAATAATGACGGCGTGAATGAATGAAGCTTATCATAAGGAGTTAGTCGTCGATGATTATGATGATGATGATTATTATTATTATTGATATGCAATCTTACGCAACTGATGATAATGGTATCCATAAAATTGTCTTTCAATAATTTCCAAAATTTCATGTCATTACATGCCTTTTCAAACCCGTATTCAGTACAGGATTTCTTTTCACAAAAGTCTGACCCATCTTAACTGTACCCATCCGTCCCCATAGGCTAATCTGAGCAAATTCCATTAGAAATCTTGCCAAATAGAAAAATATTGCGCGTGTGTATGTGTGTGTGATAAAGAGGAAAAGCAAAAAAATATTTTAACCCATCATTTACGTTATAAATTGAATGAGGCAAAACATTACAGGAACGTGTTTGCGATGAATACTGTCCGGTTGGGCAACCGCGCGGGACCGAGTTGTCGATTCCCGATCCTGTGTGGCATTTCCTGCCAGTGCAGTCTCACCCATTCCGCCACTACCAGCATAATAAACCTAACTCGCCCATTTATGAAATGCATGTACGCATTTCTCTCTTTCTGTCTCTCCCTCTCTGTCTCTCTTCCTCTCTTTTCTTCCTCTCCCCCCTCTCTCTCTCTCTGATTTGATGTTAGGGTCGGATGCAGCTCGAATACCGTACGATTTCGACTGACTCACTCGGATGAAATGGAAAAGGGTGGAGCTGGAGTAGCACGGTTATAGGGCGATACAAGTGGAGGTTGGTGTTTTCCGGCCACCTGCCGACCCACTCAACCTCATTGACTGTAATACTGCATGGCCCTCTCAAGTAAACATAGAACCGATCACAAAGTTATTTCAATAGCTGCTTTATTTCTGCATAGATGGGAAGGGATACTTGGCCCCTAATTTTTTGTTCTTGAGTAAGGTTTCTTTTGGACCAGCTGTTCAGAAATATTTCTCAGTGCAATTCTTAGTATTTTCTCTTTAAAGAACATACGAAGTTTTATAATCGTTCGGTATGCACTAAACCTCACATTTGATTTATTAAGCATATGCATGCTTTATTTTAGTATGAAAATCATGTTTAGTTTGAATATGAAAATTAACTTACATTAGAAAATTTTGAAAGGAAATATTTAGTTAAATTTTAATGACAATATTTTGTTTCTTTATTTGTGCTATGGAAAATAACGTTGCTATTAATGTAGTTATAATTAAAAAAGAAGTTCGTTATCATACCTCTCTAATAAGATCTGTTGATTAACATTAAAATGTTTCACATTAAAATCTTTCTTTTCGTCGTTCATGCAGCGGAATGGATCATTACCATACCTCGCTAGACCATTGGGAGGTTTCTTCCAGAACGATTATCCATATAAGCATTGAACAGGCCCAATGATGCTTAATTTCTGAAAATAGACGAGAACCAATGTTTTCAATGTAATATGGCTATTTCTTTACCATCTGTTAATTGCCATGCATTCTTTGGCATTATTGAACTCTTCTTGGCACTACTATAACTCTACTACATCTCTATTTGTCTATCTGTCTGATCTCGCATAACTTAAAAATAACTAGATTTACTGCTACCAAATTTTCTACTATTACTAATCGGAATATGCACTATATATCTTTAACCAGCTGTTTGATTTATAATGTAAATATAATTGTAATAGTATTAGCTGTTAGCTTATGAGAAAACATTCAGCATTCATTTATCGAGCAGCCAGTGTTATAAGTTGAAATTCATAAGATCATTCCATTAAAACAATTTTTGAGGAAAAAAGTTTCTTGGTTTCATTGTTATAATTCTTTCTAGTATTTATAAGGGCTTCATTTTAACCTTTTGTTTGAAGTAGCGTGAAAAGTCAACATCTTCATTATGTCAGAATTTCTCTTCGAGTAATATGTGATATTCATTTTAGCAGTTGTTGCTGTGGAAGATTCTCAAGTTTCTGTTATTTAGTATGGCCCTTTGTTTTTAATCCTGTTACATCAGTTCACAATGTTCGAAGAATGATGACCTTCGCCAAGTTTCGCCTAAAGTAATTCTAACCATTGATCTGAGAATTCGGTTATATACAGATAATAGTTTAGTTATTTTTCAACATGTTTGACCCATAACATTCATATTAAAACTTCGATAATGCTAAACTAGACCTCTCAGTCAGGTTAGCTAAACCGAATCTTTATCATTTTGCTTAAGTGTGTATAGTATACGTCCAGGTAAAAATTCAAGAACATTTTAAGTTTTTAAAGAGAATTCAAGATACAATATAAGTATAATGGTAAGCTGGACCCTTACTTTGTGTATGTTAAGTTCGCCCAGTCAAAACTTTTAATTCATGTTCAACTCTTACTGTTAGGGATCGCCCCTTTTTACACACTCAATGGACTCGTCCAAGGTGTACTTATAATCCTGCCTACAGAGAATGGGTGTGTCTGTAGGGTATATGTAGTGTGTTAGAAGATTGTTGTTGTTGTTGTTGTTGTTGTTAGAGTTGCTGAGACTCTTCAACTATAACACTGTCAGCACTCTGCCTTCGGGTAGAGGGCGCTCTCTGCTTCCGAGCAGAGAGCAATAACCCAGTCGTGGTTCCGCCGAAGGGTAGAATCACGACTTGGCAAAAATAGACAGACAATTTTTTGGCCGGGCCATATAGCCCGGAAATCCCAGTCAAAACTGCCCATGTGTCACATATTGCCCTTACTGGGAGGGACAACTAAATATAGTTGTTAATGTTTTAGTGCTTGTTAGAGCAGTTGAACCGCCGCTCGTTGGTCAGCAATAATATAGACTTATTACCTGGACTTACTTCTTTGTATATATTTGACTCCTACTAACAAGTATTCCTGAATCTACTAACCGTGTACAGGTTGTATATCTTTTGTTCAATATACTTACATTTTTCCTCTCATATCTGTTTTCTGTTATGATTATATTGTGTGGTTTTCTAAACAAGAATCCACAACACTTACTTTACTTAATAGATATCAAATTTAACATTTTCTAATTTATAAAATTGTATCCTATGGCATTTTTCAATCGGTATCAAATCAATGTTTTGAGATTCTTGTGATTCTTTCAGCAAGAATAAGAAATTCGACCGTCAATTAATGTTTATATACTATTGCCTTGTGCCAGACATTAGTTATTAACAATAAAAAAGCTGCTAAGCAGAAAGAGGTAAAACGTTAAAAGAAAATTTATTCTATTTTGTAATTCATTTATCCAAAATTGTTCTGTTTTAAACAAATGTATATATCATATTCACCAACATTTCAATTGTACACATTCGTTTTTAAAATCTTTCAATTCTCTTATAAATTCAAATGTAAAGAAAAAATGGTTCTTCACATTTTACTGTTCTTTGTAGCTCTTAGTAAAGTTTGCCTTTTTACTCTGTCTTCTAATCCCTATCCTGCTAATTATTAACACAAACTTGTTACTTTCTCTATCCATCTCAGTATCATATTTTCCAAGCCCTCTTTTATCATTATGGGCCCAATGAATTTTAATTTTTTTAAAGTTAAGTATCAGTCAGTCAGTTAAGTACCATACGCGAAACACGCTTGGGCGATCATGTCTCGAAAGAGACATGACTGACTGGGCAGAAGATTATCCCGCAGTAGATAATTGCTTTCTGCGGTAGACTGGGTGCCAGCCAGAGGGTATAGAACCCAATCTATCCTGTTATTTAACCCATAACTAGAAGTAAGAGACGTGCTAATACCTTTACTAAGGGTATTTGTGAGTAAGTGAATGCAATGAATTCAACTGGAATTTGAACTCGGCTCCCCGATTTCTCGTTCCGAGCCGATATCCACTGCACCACTTATACTTGTCCTTTTTCAAACATGTTTGATTTATATTTTCATTAACCTTCTGTAGAACAACATATCTGTTGTTTCTAGGCGCTTCTTTAACTTTGAGAACATTGTTCAGCATCTAATGTTATATACATGGAAAGATATTACATAACGTTTCAGTACTATTTTCTTATCTAGAAAGTACGGTCAGATATTGTTTTATTTCCTTTAGCTCTCATTTTCTCAGAGCAGATACATCGGAATTGGAAACCACTTTAAAATTAACACTTTCGTTACCTCAATGCAGCTATTAAAATCTCTGTTAAAAAGGTTCAGTTGAATTGTATTTGGAAAATACAAATCACAATGAGAATAATATAGTGTTGTCATAAATAATTCTAAGATGAAACAAACTTTGCAGTACGTAAGCAGAAATTATATAATAATAATAATAATAATAATAATAATAATAATAATAATAATAATAACTGCCTAGACATCGTCATAAGAACA
>JBBBDQ010000807.1:2605000-2675000 GCA_037127315.1 Ascarosepion bandense | reverse complement strand
TGTGTGTGTGTGTTATGTCGTGAGTAAGAATAAATAACTCAACAACAGGAATAGGTTAATTGTTGTATTCCGTGAAAATAGTATTTACAAAGGTTATTAGTATCCAATACAAGAATAAAGGTTAATCGTCTCAACCGTCGTAAGACGTTGCATGAGCAATGGGTACTTCCGGGTCGTCACCGGAAGTCTACGACTGACTTATCGATCGGCTGCTCGGCACACTCTCCTACGTAGATGCCACCATTACTTTACATAATAATGGAATAGTCCATTATAGCCGAATAGGCGCGGGCATCCCAACAATATATATATATAAGATAATTGTATTTTCTTTGATATGATAGAAAGAACATTATGCAGAAAAATGTGTAATCTTTTTGCATTAAACGTTTCGTAAGCACTATCAAAAGTATTATTTCATATTTTCCTTTAATGTTGTGAAAGAAGATTACAAATATGTCCATCAGCCTTCAGATATGAAATAAATGTATTGGGGCTAAAATAAAGAAGATGCGTATTCTCTCCCATAGTTTCCATAAAAAAAAATGGATTCTCATGTAACAAACAATGAAAGAATTGCTGTTGTTCTGTTGTAACTATCTTTCTGGGAATTTTGTTCTTACTGTGGAATTACTTAAAATGTTTTTAGAAATCAATTAAAATATAAATGATGTAATTGCATATTCTTTTTTTTTACCCAATAGTCTTGTAATTAGTTCTTCTTCTTCTTCTTCTTCTTCTTCTTCTTCTTCTTCTTCTTCTTCTTCTTCTTCTTCTTCTTCTTCTTTATGCTTATCCTTTGCATCATATCTTTTTCTTCATCTACTACTTTACTTTCCATCATCTCTTTTTTTATTCAACATAATCAGATTCTTTTCTTTCTTCCTCTCTGTTTCTAATTCCTCATCATGGAAGTTTTCTTCTTTCTTCCTTCCCTCTTTCACTGCATATGATTCGTCTTCTCACATAATTAAACCCTAATTCTTATTCTTTTCCCGTCCGCTGTTTTTCCTTCAGATACTCCCATCTTATTTCAGCATAATCAGCATAATTTCTAGTCTTTTCTCTCTGTTTCCAATTCTCCATCATAAGAGATTTCTTTATCTTTTTCTTCACTTAAAATCTTCATCGTTCGTAATTTCTGTCTTCATTCTTTTGTATGCTATCCGATACTTTCCTTTTATTTGGGCTCAATTTGGAACCATTTTGAAGGCTTTTAGAATTAGTATCTATTACTTCGCTGTTTACGTGCTTATCGGCCCATTTGAAGCATCATGGGAAATGTCACAGGGCCAATATGATTTCATATGCACTAGGTTCCAATTGCGTTTTCATGCACACACTCTAAATTAGGCAGATAGTCACTGACTAAGATAGCAGGCTTTCAGTAGCGTGAAGTTAGTGTTTATCATTATCTTTCTCCTTCTTCCCCAATCTTTTCTTATTCACACATACCCTTTCAAGCGATCACACACATACACATATGCACGCAAACGTTTATATATTGAAACTTAAATATATAAGTATAGTCTTCAATTCATCTGCTTTAGAATATATCAGCTGACCGTATATTTTCTAAACATATACTGTTAAATATAAGAGACAATGAATGTCTATTATGTTTAATCATGAGCCTTTCTAAACGTCGTATTTTTGCTTTAATTTCAGTTGAAAATAAAGACAAAAATTCTCCAAAATTTGAATAGTTTTTTTATTAAGTTGGTTTTAAGATTTCGGGTCACATGAGCCATCTTCAGAGAGGTTATTAAGACGGTAACACAATAACATTCCACCATCACCGACGATTTTATTTTGTGCTGACATAAAACTCCGCTAGGCAACGGCAATAGTTACCAAAAATAACAAACGCATTTCTCAAATTTGTAATGCGGTTCTATGACGTCACACCGCGTGATAGCGCGAAATGACAACAGAACCATGTATTCAAATGCAATGTAATGTGTTATGGCCAGATTTAAACGTGATTTTATTAAGTGTGGGTTGTTTGGATTTAATGTACATGGCCTCCAATATCTGAAGGTTCTTTATACTGTGTGTATGAGTAAGGATTATTGTATCATTGACTAAAATCTGTCTGATATTACCTATATATATATATATATATATATATATATATATATATATATATATATATATATAATATATATATATATATATATAGATAGATAGATAGATAGATAGATAGATAGATAGATAGATGTGATCAGTCTGTGATAGATAGATAGATAGATAGATAGATAGATGTGATCAGTCTGTGATAGATAGATAGATAGATAGATAGATGTGATCAGTCTCTGATAGATAGATAGATAGATAGATAGATAGATATGATCAGTCTGTGATAGATAGATAGATAGATAGATAGATAGATAGATAGATGTGATCAGTCTGTGATAGATAGATAGATAGATAGATAGATAGATGTGATCAGGCTGTGATAGATAGATAGATAGATAGATGTGATCAGGCTGTGATAGATAGATAGATAGATAGATAGATAGATAGATATGTGTATATTTATGTTACACACACACACACACACACACACACACATATATATATATATATATATATATATATATATATATATATGCCGTCATATGTATAAAAATACATTTAAAATATGTGAATATTTTATTAAATACCATCTTTGTTCTAGATATTTCTAAAGCATTTGATTGAATCATCGGCGCAAGCGTCGGGGTTATGGTATCACTGGACGCTTGTTCTTTGCAGGCATTCCTCCACATCCTACCAAGCCCGACGCTCTTTCTGATCTACATAAATGATTTCCCTGACGTGATCAAACCCCAAGTAGGTATCTACGCTGATGACACCACCATTTATTTCCGTCTCAGTAAGAAATCTGTCGGACAAAGACAATCTCGCTGCTGATCTTGAAAAGGACCTCCACTCTGTGGTAGACAGGCGTAACAAATGGCTTGTAAATTTTAATGCTTCTAAAAAGAAGATGCTATTTCTCAACCACCACAGACAGTCACTACAATCATCCCATCAGCATGGACCAAGCAAGCCACCCAGAAAACAATACACTGCGTCTCCTTGGCCTCACCCTCTCTTCTAGCCTCAAATAGAACCATTACATTGAATTAATAGCTAAATCCACTGCTAGGAAGCTAACTTGGATAACTGTGTCGGGCCAGGAAGTTTTTTTCCACCTGAAACCATCTTGCAAAGATACAAATCAAATATCTGTTGTCATATCTAGTCGGGCGCCCCTGCAGTTCATCTCAGAGTCCTCGACAGGCTCCAAAGGAGAATCTTTAATATGGTCGGTCTCGACCTGGCAGCTCGATTCCAGCCACTTTCTCACCGGCGGTATGTGGCTTCCCTCTGTCTTTTCTACAAATATTTTCATGGCTTCTGCTCTGACGAGATTAGCTCGTTGGTGCCCTCTCCACAAGAATTTACACGAGCAAACAGACTGGCAACAAGGTCCCACTCTTTCACAGTTGAATCAACCGAGTGCAACTACCCCTTCTACTTCACAGCTTCTTTTCTTGCATATCCCGTCTGTGGAACTATCTTCCGTATACTTGTTTCCTGATCGCTACAATCTCCAAGAATTCAAATGCAATGCCAATTGCCATCTTTTATCCACTTGACTCTAGTCCTTCTTTCATCCTTTCCCCATCACTCTGTGTCTCTTGTTCTTTCCCTTTCTCACTCTACCCCCACAACTGTCTTCACACCGGTACTCCCATTCTTCTCTTACCCTTTCTCTTACACCCACTGTAACCCGTAGGTCTTTCTCTTTGCTCTCCTCCTGTTTAAACTTTCACTCTTCTCTTATGTAGCCTCATGCGTATTAACAACGGCACCGCCCAGCTTGGAGCGAAACGATTAAAAAAATGCATATATATTATACGAATAGACTATAATAGATAGATATATAGATTGATAATGAAGGGAATACGATAGATAGATAGATAGATAGATAGATAGATAGATAGATAGATATGAACAGATAGATAGATAGATAGATAGATATGAACAGACTGAGATAGATAGATAGATATGAACAGATAGATAGATAGATAGATATATAGATAGATAGATAGATATGAACAGACTGAGATAGATAGATAGATAGATAGATAGATAGATAGATAGATAGATAGATAGATAGATGTTATCATTACTTTTATTACTTATATTCGGACATAATTTCCTCATCTTTATTATGATCATAATATTTCAGATGTTATATTCGTCGTGCTGACCTTGGTATACTTATGGGAATTTCGGATTTAAACTTTTATTTAATCTACAGGATTGAATGTACTTGTCCTGCTAACTATCTGCAGGGGTAGCTCTCGTGGGACAATAGTTGAGAGGATTAACGCTTTTGGTTCGTGAATTTGATGGCATACTAACTGTTGGTTCTATCTCTTTTTCACTGAATACAGTGGAAAAGAAAGTGTGATTACTTGGTAAGATTAAAAAGTGATAAAATTAGATATACTTGGAATAAACGAAGAATTAATCTTAATCTTTTTTCGCACCAACAGCGGCTACTCTCATATATATATATACTCTCATATATATATATATATATATATATATATATATATATATATATATATATGTGTGTGTGTGTGTGTGTGTGTATTTAGGCAGCAAATTTTCTTTTAGACATGTCAGATTAAATAAAGTGCAAACATTGTGTCTGCTTATTTTTAATAAAATTCATTCATACTCACAGATAACCTTTCGCGTATTATAATTGAAAGATGTCAGAAATGAGTTGTAATGTTGACAGGTGTTATTATCATTCATTTCTCAATATACCCAAGTATTTTCAACCTCTTTATGAGATCATCTTCAGGGGTGTGAGTTATAGTAACAAAAAATAACCGCAAAACTGTGTTGCCTAAAATTACTCTAATATAACAGTTGACAAATTGCTTAACGTTCATTAGAACGTTAAGCAATTTGACAACATGAAAATTAGAACGTGAAAATTATCCAAAATGGATTGTTTATTTGTTGCAATGTCATGTAACAGCATCATGAAAGAAACCACAGAACGATTCCTAATCCGCACGTTCATAACAGAATGCTATTCTGTTGGTAGGAGTTTTTAGATGGAGGGAAACAGGAAAAGATATTTACAGACACTACAACAAGATCAGAGTTGTGAAGCGGACAGAGATGCATAGCATAACATGAGTCAGGAATAGAAGTAAGGATGTGATATAGAAGATAATTATGTCATTCAGGGTTACTGAGAAAATTCATGAGGAAGTCTATCACTTGCGTGAGAATTTGATTGATTGAGAACTTCAGAGTTTGAATGCCAGCAGTATCAGCGACAGAGAGATTAAGCCACTTGATATGATGGGTATTAAAGTTACCGAATACAAATATATTTGCAAACAGATGTAGGGAAGTTGCCTTGTCTATATTTTCATAAATACTATGTAGCACGCAAGTTATTTGAGGAAGAGGGTCGGTAGAGAAAGAAGAGATAACTGACTGAGTTTAGTAGAGAGATACGGAGTCACATGTAACAATAGTCTGGAAATTCAAGAGAGAGCTCCCTAGCCAGATGAAGATATTCGCAGAAATAAAGCTCCAGGCCATGCAAGTGAATATTAAACTCTTTTCTAAAGAGAGGACAGTAACCGAGAATCGAAAAAGCAGAGATGCGTATTGGAGAATTAAGATTAGTTTTATAAAGAGCTAGCATGTCTGGGGACTTTTCGAAGAGGGACCATTCCACGCTGCAAAAGTTGATAGAAATGCCACGGATGTTGGAGAAAAATATTGTGGCGTTTAGGTGTTATTTGTTGAGCTAGTTTAGTCTTATTTTTTTATAGGGTGAATTATTTTGGTAGGAAGGGACCTATAGTAGCAGTAGCAATCAGTAGACAAATGCAATATGTGTGGGAAGGGAACTCGCGCAGAATGCAGCATAGTGTGGTCTCAGGTTAGCCTGCTGAAGGTGCTTTCCGGTACACTCTTCCATGCGCAACATGATACTGCAAGAACCCCGATATTATGTAACTGTTTATCAAAGTAGTCTCTCTAGATGGTACGCATGAGTTCGGGCTCCTAACTAACAGTCGGAAATCAGCGACCTGAAAACTGCCAAACCGATGCCTTCAGTTCAAAGAGACGTTGCAACTATCAACATATATCACACAAAATTCGTGCCATACTACAATTAAGACCTGAAGATAAGAAAGGAACCGGAAACGCCTTCCTAAACAGGAAACAAGGGATTAACCCCTACAGCTGTTCAAGAGAATGGTTTGGGAGTATAAACCGGGCGAAAGAAAAACCCATCTACTCATTTTGAAAACGCTAGTATAAGCCAAAAAAAAAAAAAAAAACGGACATTTTTGTATAAATTTTTACTAGTTGATATTACTAGGAACAGTTGTTTATATTTTACTCGAAGTGAAAACTCTATTTGAAAAATTATGGACTTCTCTTTCTCTCATATACATTCGTAGAAAGATAGCGGGACACTTCTTTTGCTTGCAAGATGTTCTTTGTTAGACCCTTGCTCTATTGCAAAGAATCTAAATGCTGTCTTAAAAAAGAAACGTTCTAACAAAGGACGGCAACAGAAAATAAGTACAAATGTATACATTAAAAGATACTTTATTTGTTTCTCGGTAATGAAAATCACTCTTATAGATTGAATTCCGGTTATTTTGATTTACTTTTCTATTAGTCATTGGCATATGTAAATCACACTAAAAGAGGAATGAGCAAATTTCGGACTGATATTAAGCTAGTACTTCCAGAGAAATTTTAGGTCTTTGGATTTTTACCTTAAGCTTCTTATGTACATAAATAAATACAAGAAATTAAAAATAATGAAGTTTTTTTTTATCTTTATTCTACATGTAAATTAATGATACTTTGTATACGCAACCGAGTTTGTTTGAATTTATTTTGCGCGCAATTTTTATTTTTATTTTTGAATCACCTTTATTTATGAATCCTTTGAATAAAGTCAATCTTAAAAGACAGGGAACAATGTAATATTTCGAATTCATCACAGTAGGCGTGCCAAAAACAGGACAATTTCTCTAGAGACTAGGAAGAGAGTACTGGATTGCTACGTGCTGTCCGTCCTTCAATATGGCAGTGAATGCTGGACAATATCATCAAATATGAGGGGAAATCGTGAAGCAACTGAAATGTGGTTCTACAGAAAGATGCTGCGATTATCATGGATCGGGCATGTGAGCAATGATGAGGTCTTGGAAATGATGGAAACAAAAAGGAAATTAATACTGAGCATCAGGAAGAGACAGCTGAAGTTCCTGGGACATGCAATGAGGAAGGAGGGCTTGAAGAACCTGATACTAACAGGCCAGATAGAGGGAAAAATACAGGGGAAAGCAACGGACAACATATTTGAAGGATCTAATCTGGTGGATGATGGAGCGAGGATTGCATGGTGTAACAGGATAAGGCATGCTCAGAGCCACCAGTGATAGGGAAACGTGGAAGGCCATGATCGCCTACGTTCTGAAGGGACAAGGCACATAGAAAAAGAAGGCGTGCCAGAAAAAGAAAATCACCATATGAGCAATGTAACGTGTTCAGCTTAAGTTTAATTACGTTTTAATTAGACGATATGAATAGTAATTGCGACGAAAAGCAAAATTAAAGATAACCCTTTAATAAAGAATTGTTTTTAAAAAACTTTCCCTCTGTTCGATAGTTAAATTTAACCTTAAATTAATTATTTATTTAATTTTTAATCGCGTGTAAGTAGAGTAGTTACTGTCTGTTACTTCAGCTTGTTTTGATTCGCCAAGATCAAAAGACAGACGGACAGACAGACACACGTACACCACACTATATACATAAGTATATAGAAGACATAAGATGGAAAAGTGAATTTTAGTTGAAGTTTTGTCAAGACGATCAGTAATTATATGTATACATTATTATAATATTCTGAAATATCGATTCATTCTTTTACTTATTGTTACTTTTTTTCATATTATTCTGTGTATCTGTAATCTAGCTTTATGTTCTCGTTTTACTTTACACACTCATATACACGTACGCACACACACATGTGTATATATACATATATATATATATATATGTATATATATATATATGTATATATATATATATATATATATATATATATAACAGGAATATATACATGTATATAGATACACACACACACACACACACACACGTATATATATATAAAGAGAGAGCAGAAATGATAAATAAAGAGGGAGAAATGAAATGTCAGAGGAAGGCTTGTATATATATATATATATATATATATATATATATATATATATATATATATATATTGAAAATTTATATCAGACCTTTATATATATATACATATATAATTTTAGACTATACTGAACCAGTACTTTGGAAGTAAAATGACAATAAGTATATATATATATATATATATATGTATATACATGTATATATATACATATATATACATGTGTGCGTGCGAGAGAGAATGTAAAAGGGATAAATAATGATTCAACGCGTCAAAGGAACTAACTTGAACAGTATAAAGTTTTATTATTGGTCTTCATACAATTATGATAGAAAAGTGATAGAAAACGCGGGGTTGGTTTGAGGACAGGAATTGTTCTAGCTCTTAAAAAATTCCCATTGAAACAAGGTTAATCCCTTTGCCTTTGGAGTTAGTTTTCTATTTGCGTACACTAACCCATCTAGGATTACTTTATAAGTGGATTGTGTTCGGCCAAATAGTCTTACATTTGAAAAAAGGGACATTTTATTTTTCTGAGCCCACACACACACACACACAAAAAAAGAATACTTTCAGGAGTTTCGTGGCTTTCTTTTTGGTCTTTCGCTCTTTGAAGTCGTTTCTCTTCATATCTGATTTAAGATCCCTAGAATGTTTCTAATAAATACATCATGAGAGAAAACAAGTAAACAAACAAACACGCACGTGCATCTAGTTGTGCACTGATTCTAAGAAACAAAGACGCAACTATTCATATACAACCAGAATGATATTGCTATACGAATTTTAGACGTAATACAGTCATATATATACACTATCGACCATAATTATTAGCCTCCCCCAATTTTTTAAAAAAATTATTTATTTCATATTATTTTTCAGTATTGCTAAGTAAATAATTGTAAATAAAAATAGAATGGTTCTTTTGTTAATATTGCACAATGATATGTGAATCAAATGAATTTGTAAATATTTAATAATTACCTATATTGAAGTTTCATAAATGAAAGAATGAAGAAAATTTAGAGTGATTCGGACGAGTTCATATTTGCTTCCTTGCCTTGTAAAACTTTGCCAAGTAATATTAACAACTGAATCATTCTATTTTCATTTAGCAATAAATACTAAAATTAGTATGAAATACATCATTTCTTTAAAAAAAAAAAAAAATCGGTTGGCCTAAGAATTATGGTAGTGTGTGCGTCTGTGTGTGTGTGTGTTTTGTGTGTGTGTGCGTGTGTGTGTGTGTGTGTGTGTGTGCACGCGCGTGTGTATGTGTGCTTCCACAAATATGCTGAATTACTCAGTTGCTTAAAAGAAAGATAAATATATTTATTTGAAAGAAAAACAAAATTTTATTGATATTTTCTCGCTTAGTGTAACACAAGGCTTTACATAGAAAAGTTTAACTACGGATCGAGCTCACTACAAAACGGGTAAAAGTCTTGCTAAAATCTATCATAGCATAAAAACGATGATTTTCTTCAAACTCCACATTTAACTTTGTAGAGTATCCGCACCCTACTTCCCCCTTGGAACTGAGACTCAACTCTGGTATCTAAGATTTTTTCAAAAGTTGACCCCCATAAGGCGAGCGGAAGCGACGAAATCCCGGTCATTGTCTTAAAGAAATGTGTCCTGAACTCTCCTTTGTTCTCTCTAAATTCTATAACTACTGCCCCTCTGCATCATGTTTTCCTACTTGCTGGAAATCCTCTTATGTGGTTACTGTATTTAAAACCTCAGGGGAACCATCGGCCCCATCCAATTATCACCCTATTATTCTTCTACCAATTTTCGGAAAAATGTTCGAGACTAATATCTATGCTTAAATAGTTCAGCATCTTACTAACCATAAACTATTTTTAGACAGACAGTACAGCTCCCGCTTTGCCAGGTCTAGTGCCGATATGCTAACGACCATCATTGAGTACATATACCAGACCCTCGATAAGTCTGGCGTAGCTCGAGCTGTTGCCCTGGATATCTCCAAAGCATTTGATAGGGTATGGCACGCCGTCATTCTGCGCAAGTTATGATATCACTGGATGATCGCTCGGTTTGATACAATCTTTTCTATCAAATCGCATAATGAAAGTCGCCTTGAACGGGCATGCCTCTTCATCCTGCCACACGAACGCTGGCGTCATCCACGGCTCTATCATAGGCCCGATGCTTTTATCTGATCTTCACAAATAATCTCCCTGACGTGATAAAATCTCAAGTAGGCATAACACTACCATTTACTCACGCCTCAGTAAGAAATCTGGCGGGTCAGACAAAGATAATTTCGCTGTTGATCTTGAGAAGAACCTCCACTCTGTAGTAGACTAAACGAAGATGCTATCTGACAACCATCACAGGTAATCTCTTCTCCCTACCCCCATAAGCATGAACCTAGCGATGTTCCCTGAGAGCAATATACTGCGCCTCTCTTCTGACATCAAGTAGAACCATTACATTGAGTCAGTAGCTAAATCCACGGCTAGGAAAGTTTAGTCACTGTATTGGGTCAGGAAGTTTTTTTCCGCCTGAATTCATCTTGCACATATACAAATCAACCATTCGACCGTGCATATAATACTGTTGTCGTATCTGGTCAGGGGCACCTGCTGTTCATCTCAGGGTTCTCGACAGAATCTGTAATGTAATCGGTGGCAGCTCGACTCCAGCCACTTTCTCACCGGCGGGATGTAGCTTCCCTCTGCCTATTCTACAAATATTTTCATGGCTTCTGCTCCGACAAACTTTGGTCACTGGTGTCCCATCCACAAGAATTTACTCAAACAACCAGACTGGCAACAAGATCCCACCCTTTTACAGTCAAATCTATTAAATGCAGCCGACAATTCTACTCCTTCAGGTTCTTTTCTCGCACTTCTTACCTGTGGAAGTGTATACTTGCTTTCCTGACAGCTACAACCTCCAGGAATTTGAATGCAATGACTGATTTTAACACATTCCAAGCAATGAACAAGAAAGTGATTGCTGTCTTTACTCTCGTTTCTGACACAAGTATTCAGTCAGTTAGTTAAGTGCCATACGTGATACACGCTTTGGTGATCATTTCTCGAATGAGTCATGACTGACTGAGCAGAAGATTATTCCGAAGTACGTTGTCATTGCTTTCTGCGGTAGACTGGTTGCCGGCCAAGGCTATAGAACCCAATCTGTCCTATTATTTAATCCATAACTGGAAGAGAGAGACGGATTAATACTTTTCACAAAGGTATTTGTGCGTAGGTGAATGCAAGAAATTTAACTGGAATTCGAACTCGTCTCACCGATTTCTCGTTACACGCCGATATTCACTGCACATCTGACACAATTATTACAGTCTTTATATAAGATTATGAGCTTACAATTCCCATTGCTTTCTGCGGTAGACTGGCTGCCTGCCAAGGCTATAGAACCCAGTCTGTCCTGTTATTTAACCCATAACTGGAAGGAAGAGACGGATTAATACCTTTCCCAAGCGTATTTGCGCGTAAGTGAATGCAATGAATTCAACTGGAATTTGAACTCGGCTCCCCGATTTTTCGTTCCGAGCCGATATCCACTGCACCACAACGCACATCCTGTGTTAAAATAGACTGATCAAAAATTGCTAAGATACTGACAATAAAAGGATATATATTTTTACATATTTGGATATTTACAATTTACATGTCCTTTTTTGTTTTGTTTTTTCAATTGGAGTAGATAGACTAAACTATCGCCCGATTCACACTCCACCCACGTCTATTTAACAGGTTAAGAGGCTCATCCCTTGTTTCCTGTTTAGGATGTAGTTTCCGGCTTTCTCTTTTCCAATCTTCTCACTTTGTTTTTTTTTTTTTCAATATGAGTAGATAGATCTATCTATCGCCCGGTTCACACTCCACCCACGTCTATTGAACAGGTTAAGAGGCTCATCCCTTGTTCCCTGTTAGGACGTGGTTTCCGCCTTTCTCTTTTCCAATCTTCTCACTATTACGTACCCCCCTGTACGTCAGTGACGTTACCGCCTTGCTCGGGTGTGATACGATTATATATATATATATATATAAAATATTCGATGCTTTCAAAATAAATCTATTGCTTTTTTACTTTTTTGTTTTGTTTTTTTACTTTTACCATCAACAGCATAACAAGATAACATTCAACATTTAACAAGAAAATCGAAAATTAAATGATACATGTATAATATTTTAAATGTGGTGTTTAAAATCTCGCAGTATTTTATTACAGTACTTTATAAGTGTACATTGTTTAAATGCTCAAAGTAAAGGAGAGTTAATTTCACACACACACACACACACACACACACACACACACACACACACACACAGTCTCTTTCTCTCTCTCTCTCTATATATATATATATTCATGAAAACTAAAGAAAAACTTTACATACGTGTGTGTGTGTCAGCGAGTGTATGTCTGCGAGAGAGAGAGAGAAAGAGAAAAAGTGTGTGTGTGTGTGTGTGTGTGTGTGTGTGTGTGTGTGTGCATTGTCCTACATTTCAAAATGTTTACCATTTCTTCATGCTGAATAATTTATTGCTTTCTGTGTTTATCGGTTGTGTTGTTAGACAAAGGTGATGGATTACGACTGAGACAAACCTTTAAGGGAGTCGTGTCTAAAATATTCGAGAATATATTGTTTTAGCAACATCTTACTCACTCTTATTAATATTTAATAAACTCAAGTTCAGCGCAGACCCTAATATTAGTTTAGAAATGTGGATTTATAGTACACTAAGCGTCTAATTAGGAAGAAAATATTTTGCCTTCAAAATACTGACTTTTACTTCAATCCGAACACGGATACCCAGTGTTCGTGGGGTAAATATAATATTTTATGATCCTACATTTCAAATGTTTGTCAAAAGGCGTTAAGATGCTTGGAAACATCTCTTACAAATTTAATTATTAAAAAGATATTGGGAATCCTGAACAAATTTGAGTTTTGTTTTATAGAAATATTTTCATTTTGTTCAATATGGTGCTCCCATTTCTTATGATAAAATTGTTGTTAAATCTGTGGATCGTGATAGCAACTGAAATTGCGCCACCTCATCCTATCCAACTCAGCTCGAAGTTAATATTTAAACATTCTTGAATGTGGAAGCCATAGTTAATCTTAAAGTCAACTTAAACTACTGGAATTTATTTTTGGTCAACAATAGTTAATAAATGAAAAAGGGTGTTATTTTCACCACATTCTACAGTTTTCTAAAATTTTGGTATTAATCATTAGTTTATATTAAACTATATTCGAAAATTTGAGCAGATGTCCTTAATAGGATATCCTCTTAGAGTTTGTTGAAAAATAAACTTAGGTTTTCAGTGAATTTACATGTAGTAATACTGCATACCAATAACCGATAGGTATTAATATTAATCTTAGATTAGTCTATCAAGAGGTGAAATGGAAGATAAATTTTGGTAGAAGAATTTATTTCACGGAAGGTCTTCATGTTTTTTTTAATCCTTTATTTATAAAAACTACGATATAAACTACGGTAATAAATAAAAATCATAGCAGTTCATGATTCTCTGCATCCCTCTCGCATATATATATATATATATATATATATATATAAAAGAAATTGTAAAACAAAATGGAAAAAGTTTACTTGTGGCACGTCTGTTGGGACATCATTGGACTAGGTTTGTTGATATACCGATGAGCGAGAGACAGGTAGTTTCAACATATTTTAAATAATCTTTATATATATATATATATATATATATATATATATATATATATATATATATATATATATATATATACTGTAATGGTTGTACAATGTTTTTATAAATTCATAGTATCACTACACAAAAATTTTCGCGTTTCGAAGCAGCCCATTATTTGGTTGGCTTCATCTTCAGGTATTTTTTTAGAAAAAAAATCACCCGAAAATGAAGCCAACCACATAATGGGCTGCTTTGAAACGCGAAAATTTTTGTGTAGTGATACTATGAATTTATAAAAACATTGTACAACCATTACAGTATAACGCTCTACATTTGTATCGAGCACTCTCTATAAAAGTAAATGCATGAACAACAGATTAAAAACCTACAAGTTCAACAACTTAGTTTCAATATATATATATATATATATATAGGTGAAGAGAACCAACAGTTTTACAATTCCAAGTTCTCCGGTATTTACTTTTTTTTTTTTTTAAAGTGCTTAATACAACAAATATTGTAGAGTAAAATATAATTAAATTTGTTTTCTTTTATTTAAAATTAATATAGTTTACATTGCGACATGGAAATTTCTATGTTTCCAGATTTTTATCTGCAATGTTAGATCATTATTTTGAAAATATTTTGAATATACGAAACAATACATTTGTTAGTTATGGATGTGGGAAGACACGAAAATTTGTGTGTTCAATTTTCACCAATTTGAAAAAAATTACGTTTACATATATTACAATCTAGCCAAATTATCTATAATCTGTTTCGCTTTCTTTCCACTACCTTTTTTGTCTTTTCAAATATTCTACATTGTGATAACAGAAAATTTGACAATAAAACGTTGTAAGAATCCGGATGCAAATTTACTGCAGCTGAACTAGCGATTAAAGTACTTTCTAGATATTTTCGTCATAGGGAAATATTACTTCTTTTAATTAGAAAACCATTTTTATGTCAACATTGTGGTCAGCTTCGTTACGGTGAACAACGAATGCGTTTTGTTCCTTTTTTTTTTTAATGTTTAAACATTTTCCTGTTTACCTAATATATTATGTCTAACAATACTATATTTAGTAGAGTAAGTTTTTTTTTTCACATTGTGACTTTTTTTCGCATCGGTTAAGTGTTAATGTTTTAGATGTAGTTGTGACAAATTTTATGTTGGGTTTAGACAAATACTTCTCAATTGTATTTGTGATAGATTTAGTAGGTAGAATAGTATTTATTTATTCGTTGGGTTTGTCAGGAATGGCGGTTTTTCAATTTTGGATTATTTTATGAGTCTTCTGCTTTGCATTGAATATGAAATAGTTAGAATATTGAAGGGTCTGGAAAGTATTTTTAATATATTTCTCCTCTTCGTGTAAATATAGAAAGCGGCAAAATTTTGAGTGCCCTTAAGAAGAATCCAATGATAATTCTGGATTTTATTATGTTATTATGATGCGAATAAAATTTTATTAAATCATTTTTATTAGTTGATTTTCGGCTGCTCTCAACTCGGTGTAATATGATGTTTAGGAAAGGTAAAGTATTTTTTTCATCCATTTCGTATGTAAATTCTATAGCATACTCGACTTTGTTTAGTTTATCTACAAGATCCAATAAGTCAGTATCACCAAAATATATAAATTGAGCATCATCCATTTTTTTTTAATCATATCACCCCGAGCAAGGCGGTAACGCCACTGATGTGCAGAGGGCTACGTAAGAGTGAGAAGATTAGAAAAGAGAAGGCCTGAAACCACATCCTAAACAGGGAACAAGGGATAAGCCTCTACACCTGTTCAATAGACGTGGGTGGAGTGTGAACCGGGCAATAGTTTAGTCTATCTACTCGAATTGAAAAGAAAAATAAATAAATAAATAAAAAATAATAAGAAAAAAGAAAAATGAAAAGATTGGACAAGAGAAAGCCGGAAACCACATCCTAAACAGGGAACAAGGGATGAGCCTCTTCACCTGTTCAATAGACGTGGGTGGAGTGTGAACCGGGCGATAGTTCAGTCTATCTATTCCAATGGGAAAAAATAAAGGAAAAGTGAAAAGATTGGAAAAGAGAAAAGCCGGAAACCACATCCTAAACAGGGAACAAGGGATGAGCCTCTACACCTGTTCAATAGACGTGGGAGGAGTGTCAACCGGGCGATAGTTCAGTCTATCTACTCCAATTGAAAGAAAAAAAATTAAGGAAAAGTGAAAAGATCGGAAAAGAGAAAGCCGGAAACCACATCCTAAACAGGGAACAAGAGATGAGCCTCTACACCTGTTCAATAGACGAGGGTATATCGGAATAAATGTGTTGATTGTTTAGGCAAAATATTTTGGAAAGAACCAAATTTGAAAAATTCTTAGAAGATACATGCCATCACGCTACTGAAAGGTTATTTCATTTATAATCCAAATTTTTGTTTGTAAAAATTGTCATTAAATGTGGAATAGCATTGATTGGTGATGAAAGAGATTTTTTATTATTTTAGCTATTAATAGAGAGAGGTTGATTGTGTTAGATATTTTTTAAAACATTGAAGCATTTTTCAACTGTGAATTAGTGTGAAGTGAGTTTATATCTAGACTGGCCATGAGTTTGTCTACCATATTTGTTTCCGTTAGTTTTTCATCAAGGATACCTGAATTTTTAAATGTGTTTCACTTATTATTTCAAGGATAGAGGTTAAAATTTTCGCTATGACTCTAGCTAGTTTGTGGGATAGGGGCGCTGGCTATTTCTGAAATGATAGGACGCATAGAGATACCAGTTTTGTAGGTCTCAGAGAGATCGAAAATTTTTAGTGTTTTCGGGTGATATTGTATGACACGATATCACGATTTTTTTTTTCATTTTTAATTATTTCTCTAATTATCTTGTTGGGACGTGTTTTAATAGATATTTTTCTTCGTTTATTTTTTCGTATGTGTCGGTATCACTGAGTAGTGAGTTAAATACTTTTTCTTTGTAAGTATTCTTGTTCTTTATGACGAGCCTCATTTTTTGTCAGAGCGAGTGATATGGATTTCCTTATTTCTCGCTAGGTGCTTTGGTACATTTAAGTGCTTCAGTGATAATGTATTTTCCTTGTTTCTATAGCAGCAGTGATTATGCATTGAATGAAGCTTTTTTAAACCTTGGAGTTGTTTTTCATATGATTTTTTACTATAGTGTTTACTATGTCTCCTTTGCGGATTCCGGTGGCAAATTTAAAACCGAAGTTAAGGGCTTTCCGCTCTCTATTAGAAAACTTTATATCCGATAGATTTTCTATTAGATTAGATTTTCCAGCATATTTCTATTACCTGTTGGTGCATAGGTTGTTGGGTTTTTCTTACGACATCGCAATTTCCATCAATAGTATTTAGATTTAGAAATTGTATTTTAATTTGAGTGTTCCTTTATAGAAACAGTTTTGGAACTCTACGCTCAATGTGGTGCAGTGGATATCGGCTCGGAACGAGAAACCGGGGAGCCGAGTTCGAATTCCAGTTGAATTCCATGCATTCACTTACGCGCAAATACCCTTGGGAAAGGTATTAACCCATCTCTTCTTTTCAGTTACGGGTTAAATAATGAACAGATTTGGTTTTATAGCCTTGTCTAGCAACCAATCTACCGCAGAAAGAAAGGCAACTTACTGCGGGATAATCTTCTAACCATTCTGTCATATCTCTTTCAATCATAATCGCCCAAGCAAGTATCATGTATGGCACTGACTGACGCTCAATGTAGATTGTACAATAGATGGTCGCCCTGCATCGATAGCGGCACAATACCTGGCCATTCATATCAAAGATAGCGTGCTTATTTAACAGTAATTATCTTAACATGATGAGAAGTTTGAGAATGGTCATTTTGTACAGAAAAGAAATCAGCCAATGTGTTTTTGGCTATGAACATGGATAATGAACTAACGAGTTTGAAATCTTATATTGAAGAATTACAACACCATGATCATTTATACGCCATTCAATTATTGTTAGACTAGATTCAAAGAAGTCTCCTGTCTTAAGAATATAAAATCAATAAGGCAACAACAATAAAAATCCTGTGTAATTGATCGGCTTGAAAAACTAATGACATCCTTATCAAACATAATTCCAAAAACATGATAATTTTCACAAAACGTCACTTGAGAGTCCAGCACTTCATATCAAATTAAGGCCGTTAAAAACAACTCTGAAATTAGCAGCATATATATTTAATGTCAAGATGGAAATAATATATAGATGTTTTTAGAAACAAGGATACGGGAGCATTAGCATCTTTTTCAAACATGGAATAGATGAGATAATTCAAACCTCATTGAATACCTTCATAAATTGATTGCAGCAGCGGAATATGAGACCGATATGACATCCATATGACACCAATGTAGCAGATGAAAACATGTCAGATGTCATTAAGTTGATGTGATTGTTTTGTTTTTTTCAAAAGTCTGAGCGACAATACACAAGTTTTACCTACGAGAATCTTGGAAATTTCAAAGGTTTTTTTATGGAATCCTTAACAAATTTTCTTCGGACTGATATTCCTGCTAGAAAAGTTGGTTCGCTGTATCGTTCTAGTTAATTTTTTTCGACAGAATCAATCTTATAACTTTATAAGTCTATTATTCATCTATGCACTGAATATTGCTGTTACATCTGGTTTGTTTCTTCTGCTATGTATCAAGAAAATTTTGAAAAAAATCACACAATAAACTGCAATTTTATTGATCCTAGCCCGACATCACGGCTTCAGTCACTATCCCGCCACCATAATGTAGATTTCCTTTGACTTTTCTATGAATATTTTCATGGCAATTCTTCTGATGAGCATTCTTCTTTAGCCCATCGACTTTACATGTTTAAGTACAACACTAGATCTGCAGCTACGTCTCATCATTTTAAAATAACCGTAAGTTCTATGTTAACAGTTTCTTCTCTCGTACTCGTAGAACTCTCTTCTGGCCTCTTTCTACTCAAATTTTATCCTCGAAAATGTAAATATAATGTTAATCCTCATTTTCTGCAACCTTGAAAACCTGTTATCTTTTTTCTTTTAATAATGTTAGCTTCCAGATTCTTTCACTCTCGGTAACCTATTACGTACGTTACGTTTTGTCAATGCTTCATAAATAATAAACTATTCCATTTTGATTGCAAAAAAAACAAAAAAACAAAAAAACGGAAAGGACATACCAGAGACGCTGTTTGGTTTCAGTGAGAAAAAAAACATAAGTAGCGACAATGCTTTGTGTTCACTATCTAATTAAGTGAAATGGAAAACCATTTTTTTTTTTGTGACTATCAAACAAACGAAATTAGTAAAAATTAAATATTTTCATTTTGAAAACATTAATATACAGTGTCTGCTTGGGCCTCCGTTTTCCGTACATTTAAAAAGTCACAAATTTCACTCACATTTACTTTGGTAGAAAATAAATCACAAAACTGAGTAGATAGTAACGATGAAGAGATAATGTCCCCAGTGAATTTTTTTTTCTAGGGGACTTAAAATTCAAAACGACCGAGCAAAGAATGGTAAAAGTCACATCCGGGGAATAATGAAAATAGTGACGGCACCTTTAAGGCTAAAAACTGAACTTAATGCAATGTTGTCCATGGAGTTTGGTATCTCAGACTTCAGATTGTAAACTCGTTCCTAACTCATCAAAAGAGAACATGAACATGATTTATTGGCTTGCTTGGAGTGAAATGATATATATGCTTGTATCGGCTATTACATGTACTGGGGCATAACTGAAATAGTGACTTTTTATTACAACTATTTTAAATTATAGATAGAGGCTGATGATCTCGTAGATCATTGTGCTTTCATTTGATATGAAAGAATACGAAAATGTTCACCATATTTTTAACATAATGAAAATATTTGGTTGAATTTTCAAATACCCTACTCCATACTAAAATAAACCATGTGAAAGTAAGATGATAATAACATATTTTTCATTATACATGTACAATTTTATCTCTTATGTCACTTTTGTACTTTATATTTTTATTATTATGTTGTTTATATATACTATAAATATACTCTGAACGCAACAGCAAATGGATAGAAAAGTTATATTTGATAGTTTAAAAATTATAACCAAATCTCTGGTGTTTCGAACACATGAATTTCTTCGTGCTACGAGATTGGCATTTAGGTCCCACCATTTTACCGTCAAAATAGTAAGATGTAACCACTACTTCTACTCCAACAGTTTTTTCTCGCACTTCCTGCCTGAGAGACTACCTTAAGTACACTTGCTTCCCTCATAGCCTCTTCTATGTGCCGAGTCCTTTAAAGACGTAAGCGGTCATGGCCTTACACATTTCACTATCTTTTCTGACTCTTCCAAATTCTGCTTTGCCATCCATTTTTTAAGCTCATAAAGTATGTCACGCACTGATTTCCCGTGTTTCTCTTTTCCTCTATCTGTCCAGTGAGCATCAGGTTCTCCAATTCTCTCCCCTCATTCAAGAAACTTCAGTTATGTTTTCCTGATATTAAGTACTAGCACCATAGCCCGGCGTTGCTCGGGTGTAATGAAAGCTTTAAAACTAATCCATGGTCCAGAAGCTCAGACTCAGCCTATAGAATATTTGTGTGAAGTTTGGTGAAAATCGGATAAAAATTGTGGATTTGTATAAAGGACATACAGACAGATAAACAGACACACACACAAACCCCTTGCATTTTGTATTTTATCGATTTTTTGCACCATTGTAAAAACTGCAACCTTGAAACTCCTGAATATCGTTTCTTATGTCTTGTCTATGAGTGTATCAAATTTGATTAAAATCGGACCACTTCCTCTATAACCCGATTTTTTCGATTATCGATTTTCGATATTTATCGGGGATACCTCGACACAAAACCTAGCTAAGAACACTCGCAGACGCTTATAGTACAACCGTGTAAATTTTCAAGAAAATCGGTTCAGCCGTTTCGGTGTCTATAGATAACGGACACACACACACACAGACAAAGTTTCATTTATAAATAAGTTTAGATCAGTTTTCTTTTCATTTTCAACCTCGTCGTTGCTCACATGTTCGGTTCATGCTATCCTCAGCATCTTTCTGTAGAACCACATTTTTGTTGCTTCAAGTATTTCATCAATCTTTGATGTGATTTTCTAGCCTTCGCTCCCATATTGAAGGCCAGACATCAAATAGAAATCCTGTACTATCGTCTTTGTTTCTAGCGAAATTAATACTGAGCGTCAGAAAGAGAAAGCTAAAGCTCCTGGGACATGAAATTAGGAAGGAGAGCTTGGAGAACCTGATACTAACAGGTCAGATAGAGGGAAAAAGAGACAGAGGAAAGCAACGGAACATATTTGAAGGGCTTGAACAGGTGAACGACAGAACGGGGGTTGCGTGGTGTAACAGGAGAAAGCGTGCTAAGACTAACCAAGGATAGGAAGATGTGGAAAGTCATGATCACCTACATCCAGAAAGAACAGGGCACATAGAATCTCCTGTGCCCAGTGTTGGTCCTTCCTTGTTGGAGTGAAATGATTATTTAAAAAAATATTAAATGTAAGAGCAGAAAATTAATATCATACCTAATGTCAGAAATTTATTAATACCAGAATCTTTGAAATCTAAAAATTTCTAGTAAGTATCATAACTTCTCACAATCGTGTGATTCCATTTTATAGCTAACTAGCATCATAACCCGCCGTTGCCCGTCTAACTCAGAACAATTTAATTTGCTTCAGCAGATGAAACAAATACGTTTAAATTCGCTGCAGACACGTAAAATATAATTTCTATATATAAAAGGCAATCTGTGAGTCTGTGTGTGACTGTTCCCTATGCACGCCCACATTTTTTTAATATTTCCTTTGTTTCAAAATTACGAGGAAAAATATTCACATTTTTTTTTCTTGACCAAATCAATTTTTAAAACGTCGGAATGAAAATTAAATATAAAGGCTCATTTTTTTTTAATAAAAAAATATTTTAATTGCGTTTGATACGTATGCTTTGATTTCTGTGACGTAATTCAGCAACCATCTTAGGTCTTAGATGTTTTACGGAAATAAAACGTCGGAATAAAAATTAAATATAAAGGCTAATTTTTTTTTAATAAAAAATATTTTAGTCGCGTTTGACACGTGTGATTTGATTTCTGTGACGTAATCTAGCAACCATTTTAGATCTTAGATGTTTTACGGAGCAAATGGAAACAATGTGCACCATTGGCCAAAAAGTGCGAAAGGAAAAATTGCTGAACTTAAACTCAAAAAGTATGTGTCGGCCTGGCTTCCCTGTAGATATGTGTCCCTAGAGAGTTTGAATGGCGTAGCTTAAAAAATATAGGCGTACATAGGGAGCAGTCACACTCAGACTCACAAATTGCCTTTTATATATATAGATTATCGATTTGATATCAGTTGCAGCCAAAAATATACGTTTCGTTTTTTTTTTAATGTTCGTTTTAGAAAACATAGAATAGAGAATATTAATTCAAATTAAGAAAATTGTGTAACTTTGTTTTCTGTTATAGTACGATAATAGTGAGTATCAGGAAGAGACAACTGTAGTTCCTGGGACATGCAATGAGGAAGGAGAGCTTGGTGAACCAGATACTGACTGGCCAGATAGAAGGTAAAAGAGACAGAGGAAGGCAGCGGATAACATATTTGCAGGGCCTGATCAGGTGGATGATGGAACGGGGGTTGCGAGATGTAACAGGAGCAAACATACTAAGAGCCACCAGGGATAGGGAGACGTGAAGAACCATAATTGCCTACGTTCTGAAGGGACAGAGCACATAGAAGAAGAAGAAGAAGTTACCTACCTTGTCTTCGTGACTAATTTGTTAATTTATTGAGTTTAAAATTAAGTAGATAATGCATGACTATAGTTTTGTATCAGATTAACCCTAGTCATAAGGTCGGCTACAGTTTATAAATATCATCTTGCAGGTTTAGTAATAAGGTTGGATACCGTTTCATAATGATAAACGAGCATATCTCACAGTGAGTTTAGTGTTCACTGGCACCCTTGGGTAAATGAATTTGATCTACACTAACATAAGCTTAGAAAGGGGGCCAATCATAGTACTAGGCTACCGAGTTTGTTTCATAAAACCATTCACAAATGCGTTGATTTTGCTAATCACTACTCTCAAATTAATTTGGATTGAATTTATTCTTCCCTGGTACGTCTCTACTCTCCGCTGTTACTATCCTTAGCAAGACTTAGTAATTATTTGGAACTCCCAAGAAAAGTATTAACCCAAGAACTAGAGCCATTTTTTTAAAATCATATCACCCCAAGCAAGGCGAAAACGCCACTGATACGCAGGGGGCTACGTAAGAGTGAAAAGATTGGAAAAGAGAAAAACCGGAAACCACATCATAAGCAGGAAACAAGGGATGAGCCTCTTCACCTGTTCAATAGACGTGGGTGGAGTGTCAACCGGGCGATATTTTCGTCTATCTACTCCAATTGCAAAAAAATAAAATAAAATAAAAAGAGTGAATCATATTCTTAAATAATCTTTTCAGATCTAAACACTATTATGAATGTCATGAATTACATCCAAAACGTTTCACAATATTTACACTATCACTTATATACAACGGATATTTCAGATCAATGATTAAAAATTACTTCAATCTAATTATATCCTGTGGGTCTTGAAGAGCACTTTTTATCGTTGTATCTCGGAGAGCCAGTCAGTCAGTTAAGTGCCATAAGTGATACACGCTTGGGTGATCATGTCTCTTTCGCGACATGACGGTAGAAGGTTTCCATTACTTTCTGTGGTAAACTGGTTGCCAGCCAAGGCTATAGAACCCAATCGTTCCTATTATTTAACCCATAACTGGAGGAAAGATACGGATTAATACCTTTCCTAAGGGTACTTGCACATAAGTGAATGCAAGGAATTCAAATGGAATTCAAACTCGGCTCCCCGATTTGTCGTTCCGAGCCTATATCCACTGCATCACAACGCACATCTCGTAGAATAGGTACTATGGAATCCCAAGGAATTTTATCAAATACAGAAGTCATATCGCTGGAGGAATTTCAACGGAAGCAGTAGCTTAAATAGACAGAACATGTAATTGTTTTATTTTTGTTTGTTTGTTTGTTTGTTATTTTTAATCATATCACCCCAAGTAAGGCGATAACGCCACTGATGCGCAGGGGGGCTACGTAAGAGTTAAAAGATTGGAAAAGAGAAAGCCGGAAACCACATCCTAAACAGGGAACAAGGGATGAGCCTCTTAACCTGTTCAATAGACATGGGTGGAGTGTGAACCGGGCGATAGTTTAGTCTATCTACTTCAATTGGAAAAGAAAAAAAGAGTAAAAAGATTGCAAAAGAGAAAACCGGAAACCACATCCTAAACAAGGAACAAGGGATGAGATTCTTCACCCGTTCAGTAGACGCGGGTGAAGTGTAAACCGGGCGATAGTTTAGTCTATCTACTCCAATTGGGAAAGAAAAAAAGAGTAAAAAGATTGGAAAAGAGAAAGCCGGAAACCACATCCTAAACAGGGAATAAGGGATGAGCCTCTTAACCTGTTCAATAGACGTGGGTGGAGTGTGAACCGGGCGATAGTTTAGTCTATCTACTGTAAAAGACAATAATGATATAAAGATGTTGACATTCCACACTACCTTAAACAAAAAAGAAGAAAGGAAACTATCATCAATATTAGGAAGAGGGATAAGTAAGTGAACAACGATTTTATAAATTTCAATCGACAGTAACGCTAACCGCTCTGTCAATGAATGCAAACAGTTTTTTAAATAAGGGAACAGACTATCACCAGTACCATTTATGCCAAGATGCTTATTGATAAATTCGATCTGAGCTCCAATACTGTGATAATGTATTAAACTATGTTAAGCTGTTGGATAACAATTCAAACTTTCCTTACCCACAAGAAAACCAACTTTTATACCCAGTGAATAAATATATTATCACATAAATCAATAATAAAAAGGTGCATTTGTCTCCACGATGAACTTTAAATTTGCGTAAATATTTTTAAAAAAAATGACTTTATTATTTTTATGGAAATTTATATTAAATAATTTTGTTGTTCTCGTCGTTATGCAATTTATCAAAACACATTACAAAACAAAACATAACAAATATCTGCCACTTTCGGGTTTAAAATACAATCCATCAATATTATAGATGATTATGGGCAGCTCTTATAATGTCTTTAAATAATTTCACATTCCTTGTATATATCCACAATCACTTTACCGATTTTTTATGACATGACGTATTTTATTTAAGCTACGGAGGAAATGTTCAATCTCTAAGCTTTAGAAATTGACACCATATATAAGCATAATTTACCAGATTTCCATATTAAAAAATAAAACAAAATTTAAAATTATTTTGCAGTAGGCTAAAAGCTTTCTGTAGTACGTAAAATAAATCTTGTAGTTTGACTTATTAAATAATTCGTTTGCTCGAACCGCAACTTTTAATATTCGTAAGCATAAACATAATTATTTACGTAAGAATTCTTGTGGTTTGTAAAATATGCCGCAAACAATAGGAGATAAAGTGAAATAAAAACGATTTCACTATGTGCAATGACTACCTCAAAATATTTGATATGCTAAATTAAACATTAAGCCATAACAGATTTATATGTACACTTGCATATGTACATATATGTATGATAATGTAGATATAAATTTGAGTTTATATTTTATATTCACTTGTGTATAGAAAAAAAAAGTGTATCTTGTCTTGTTTTACTTTCAGTCTGTTTCCACATTTTGACACATGCACTTTTTATTAATTTATTTTCTTTCTTGTATTTCCTTCATTTGGTAACAAAGAAGAGCTGCTTAGAGAAACAAATTTTCAGATTTTATTCGTTTGTGTCGGTCAGTCAGTCAGTTAAGTGCCATACGTGATACACGCTTGGGTGATCATGTCTCGAAAGAGACATGACTGACTGGGCAGAAGATTATCCTGCAGTAGGTTGCCATTGCTTTCTGCGGTAGATCGGTTGCCGACCAAGGCTATAGAACCCAATCTGTCCTGCTATTTAACCCATAACTGGAAGGAAGAGACGGATTAATACCTTTCCCAAGGGTATTTGCGCGTAAGTGAATAAAATGGATTCAACTGGAATTCGAACTAGGCTCCCCGGTTTCTCGTTCCGAGCCGATATCCACTGTACCACAACGCACATCCTGTACCACAACGCACATCCCTTGTGTCGGCACATCCTTTGTGTCGGCACTTCCTTTGTGTCGGTACTATTATTTAAAGAAAGCGTCAAAATGTTGTTACAATGAAATAATAGTCAACATGTTTAATATACATTGTAACTACAATATTCTATTGCCCAGGAATCTGAGAATATTATGTACTGAATGTGAACAACGAAGAACTAATTTACAATTTATAGGATATATAATGAGGAAAGAACCTGGCAAATCTAATGCTCGCTGGATAGACTGAAGGCAAAATTAACAAAAGAAGCACCAAGTAACCTATATAACGAGCTTATGTAAATGGACGACAAAACTGCAAGGAATAGCAAAAAATAAAACTTACTAAGAGTTGCAAAGAATATGAAGTTGTGAAGAACCATGATGGCCCATATCCTGAAAAGACACGGCACATAGACATAATTTCAGACATTTTGCAAGATCATTAGTATGAAGTGGACATAGGGTCTTAGCTAAAATTTCCAAAATATGTTTTTGCATTAGCAGCCGTTATCTCATCTTGCAATTCCCTCAGTAGACATGTTTTTCTTCTTCTTTTTTTTTTTTAACTTCCGGATAATGTCATTGTTTTGATTAATACATTTATTTAATATTTACAGGTAAATCGCACACTATGTTCGGAAAAGACCAGTCGGCCCAAACTCTTGGACTTATTCCATGTGCTATTTCATGGCTGTTTCGTCTTATCAGTGAACACCGTGACGCAACAGGTGCCCGTTTCTCTGTGCGCGTTTCTGCTGTCGAGGTCTCCGGAAAGCAGGAAACGCTGAAGGATTTGCTTGCAGATGTCGCCCAAGGTGAGTGAAGTGCACACGTCATGGTAAATTCAATCTGACAGCACATTGTTTGGTTGATCAAAACAAGCAGAAAGGATGCACAGTGTGATACCAACACACACATAAAACATATATATATATTTTTAAACATATGCTATTAAATATAACAGACAATGAATGTCTATTATGTTTAATCATGAGCCGTTCTAAACATCATATTTTGGCTTTAATTTCAGGTGACAAAAATAAGCACAAAAATTGTCCAACATTTGGATATTTTTTTATTATGCTGGTTTTAAGCTTTCGGCTCACATGAGCCATCTTCAGAGAGGTTATAGTGACGTTGACATAAAGACATCCATCATCAAAGATGATTTTATTTCGTGTTGACATAAAACATTGCTATGCAACGATAAGAGTCACTGAAGAGCAGATGCAGTTCGTAAATTTGTAATACGATGATGTCACACCGCGTAAGAAAACAAAATGTTAACAGAACCATGTCTAAATGCAATGTAATGAGTTGTGACCAGATTGAAATGTGATTTTATTAAGTGTGGGTTATTTTGATTTAATGTAGATGGCTTCCAATATCTGAAGGTTCTTTTTACAGTCTGTATGTGTAAGTATAATTGTATTATCGACTAAAATCTGTCTAATATTACCTACATGGTTACTTTTTAAAGAAAAGTTGTTTAATTTAACTCTGATCAGAAAGGTGGCAGGTAAATCTACGTGAGAGCGTGGTTATAGTAAAGCCAATATATGTAGTGGGTTTATTATAGTACCAGAGATAGAATATCTGAACGGGTATTGTTATCCCTCTCTTCATTTTAAGAAAAACTCATTCCGGCAGAATTTTGTACCAGATGGAAGGTATATCTTAAGGGCTAATGATATGAGCTAATTAAACTCATTGAAATGAGCTATAGTTTATAACCAATTGAAATGACGTGTTGAGTTTTCCTTTATAAACTATATATATATATATGTGTGTGTGTGTGTGTGTGTGTGTGTGTGTATGTGTGTGTGTGTGTGTGTGCGTGTGTGTGTGTGTATAGTTATGTGAAATAATAAAAATGCATAGGGGAATACACATGTATAAGAATATTATTCAGGTGTTAATTAAACGGTGCTCAATGTAGTATAAACAGAGTTACCAAATGTATTAATAAATATACATATTATCCTATGTCTGTGTACTGGTCTCATTGTATTATGACCATATATATATATTTATATATATAAAACCAAGTATGGGTGGAATAATATTCCTTGTCCAAAGAAACACTACTTTTTTAAAAAGTGCTCAATACAAAGTAAAGCTAATAATATTTATTCATAAATTATAACATGGATATGTTACAATATCACTAAAAAAGTAGCTATTTTGTTTCGACACTTCTTGTGATGTGGTTATTTTAAATTGAATGGTTTTAAAAGGTTAAAAACAAGCAAGACCCCTTAAATTAGGGAGGCATTATTGTATGTACAATGTGGACCAATCAAAGCAAAGCAAAGCAAAGCAAACCTACAAACATTCACACATGGAAAAATAGACGAGTATATTCACAAACACTAGCAAACGGACACATATACAGATTAAAACACCCACGCATATATACATACACAAATTACAAAATTTAGCCTTTATCGACTTGTCAGTTTGTCCGTTAACTTTTAAACAGACTGAATTGCTTCATATTGGATACAGTCAAGGCGAATTCATAACGCTACCGGCCTTGGATGAATTGGGTCGGGATAGACATCATCATATTTCAGTGTATGAACATATAAACAGAATTAACTATATACTTACGCAAAAACACAAGCTAAAGTTAAATGCGTATGCATGTGCAAAACGTTATACATATACATATATATGCGAAGTTCCATATCGTTCATATGAAGTTATGACTGTGGGCCCCTGTTATTTAGCTCGTCTGTGCGTGTATGTGTATATATATATATATATATATATATATATATATATATACGTATGTATTTCTATGTGAGTGTGTATGGTTATGTGTATGTATAAATATATGTTTATTTGTATATTTGCGTATGTAGATGTATATGTATTAATGTATGTACGTATGTATGTGGATAGATAGATAGATAGATAGATAGATAGATAGATAGATAGATAGATAGATAGATAGATAGATAGATGTTGTCTTGGGTTTCACGCTTTCTTGATTGTCTAACAGTTTTAATTTTTAATTTAAAATACTGGATATATTCAGAGATGCGTATATTGATGAATTTTTGTGAAGGTGGGAGGAATATTTTTTGTCTTGACGCCTTTTATACAAACACAGACATAAATTAACACTTGTACAACCATTGACGTGTGCAGAGACACACGCACAGACGAGCTAAATAACAGGGGCCCACAATCTGAACTTCATATGAACAATATGGAACTTCGCATATATATGTATATGTATGAAGTTTTTGCACAATTCATCCAATGCTGGTAGCGTTATGAATTCGCCTTGACTGTATCCAATATGTAGCAATTTAGTCTGTTTAAAAGTTAACGGACAAACTGACAAGTCGATAAAGGCTGAATTTTGTAATTTTTGTATGTATATATGCGTGGGTGTATTAATCTGTATATGTGTCTGTTTGCTAGTGTTTGTGAATATACTCGTCTATTTTTCCATGTGTGAATGTTTGTAGGTTTATTTATGTATGCGTCCTTTCTCCTCGTTTAAAATATGAATAACTTTCTAAATCTACTAAATTATTAAACTAAAAAATATTTTTTTAAATTTCGCAACAAAAATTAAGTAGATATAATAGCTAACCAATAATTACTGATCTCAATTTAATCAAATTTAATACCAATGCCCACCAAGATTAATTTTTATCTGCCCACATACTCTCCAAATTAGAAGTTGCTTTACTCTGATTGGTCCACATTGTACATACAATAATGCCTCCCTGATTAAAGGGGTCTTGCTTGTTTTTAACCTTTTAAAACCATTCAATTTAAAATAATCACATCACTTGACAAGACACAAGAAGTGTCGAAACAAAATAGTTACTTTTGTAGTGATATTGTAACATATCCATGTTATAATTTATGAATATATATATATATATGGTCATAATTAAATTAGATTATATATATATATATATTTATATATATATATAATCTAATTTAATTATGACTATATATATACATATATATATATATAATCTAATTTTTTATGACCATATATATGCATATATATATATATATATATATATATATATATATATATATATATATCACTCTCGCGTAATACGTTTCTAATTTAAATTTCGAAATCATTTGTTTCTGATGAAAGGCTGAGGACGGTCTGAAATATCAAATATAATAATAGAAATAAATAAATACTGTCAAAAAATACATTTTTAAACTTACAACTTTTTAGTAGTTTTTCCTATATATATATATAAACGTGACTTAGGTCTTTCTGCAGACTTAGTATGTAATGTGACCATAGCAGAAATAAAAATATCATGACGATGGTAATATAAATATCATGATGGCGATAATAATAATCCCAAGCATACATACTGAAAAATTGTATTGACCCAAATGCAAATTCTATGATAAATATCTAGAAACAATTAATCATTTTGTATCAAGTTGCACAGTGTTAGCACCCAATGAATATAATATTTGGAAAGACAGAGTGGACAAATATCTGCACTGGAGAATATGCAACTTTTACGGGGAGGAAACTGCAAGAAGCTGGCATAAACATCACCCATACCCGATTACAGAGATAAGATCTGTAACAATTTTATGGGACTTTACAATACAAACATACAGAACAATGAAAGCTAATCGCCCAGACAACGTGATCAAAGGCCCCAAAACTGAATGCTTTTTATTACTGGCATTGTAGTCCCTGCAGATTGTAATATATCTTTGAAGATCTATAAAACCTAACAAAATACAAGGACTTTGAAGTTGAAATTCCTGAAAATGTGGCACGTAATGACATTAATTATTCCAGTTGTAGTTGGACCCCTCGGATTGATTAGAAAGATTTTGATAGACTCTTTGATAGAGATTCCTGGAAGCCCGTGCCTTAAAGAAATATAAAAATTTGTACTCACAACTACATTTCACTCATTACAAAGAGCTTTATTTATGTAAAATAAATGTTATCTTAAGGGTGGGTGGGGTTGTAGGGGTATATTTAACAAAAATCAAAGAAAATAATAACAATAATAATACAAGACAACAACTATTGGCTTACTAACATACATAGAAACAACAAAGGATTGGATGATACAATTAGTAAGGCAACATGAAGAAAGAAAGAAAAAATATTCAATAATAAAGAAGGCAGTAAATACAAACAAGATTTACAGTTAGTAGATTCTGTAGAAAAGCAAAACAGAAGCCAAGAACCAACTATTGCGGCAAAAAATATGAAAATGAAAGCCAAAGATAAAGCTCTTGAAAAGATGAAACAACGCTGGCAAGACAAACCTCTGCATGGCCAATATCCAGTACGTGCCAATAAATCCAATGTTGACAAAGTTAATACTCATCGATGGTTACGTGCATCTGGATTAAAGTCTGAAACTGAAGGATTTATACTTGCAGCACAAGACCAAAGTCTTTTCACGAGAAACTTTCAGGCAAATATTATGCATAATAATATGGATCCAAAATGCAGGTTTTGTGATAAACACCAAGAAACAATAGACCACCTAATCTCAGGCTGTTCTGTGCTTGCCCCAAACGAATATAAAAATCGCCACGATAGAGTTGGGCAATATTTACATTGGACAATGTGCAAACATTATGGAAAAGCTGTAAACAAACACTGGTATGAACATCATCCAGCACCGGTTACAGAAATAGAAGATGTAACCATTCTATGGGATTACACCATCTACACAGACAGAAAAATTGAAGCAAACAGGCCAGACATTATTGTTAAAAACCAGAAGGAGAAAACTTGTCTATTAATTGATATGGCTTGTCCAGCGGATTGTAACATAGCAATCCAGGAATTTGAAAAACTGTCTAAATATAAAGACCTGGAAATTGAAATAGAAAAAATGTGGAAATTGAAAACAAGAGTTGTGCCAGTGATAGTAGGTGCACTTGGAATGATAAAAAATGGAACAAAACAACACATTGAAAGAATCCCTGGAAACCCCAGCTTAAGAGACATACAAAAAATTGTCTTATTAAGTACAACCCACACACTAAGGAAAACTTTATCTATGTAATGCTGAGGATGATAGGGAAGATAGAAAAACATGAAATGGAGCCATAACAACACGCCACTACCTGCCTTAGGTCTCCCCGCAGACTTGGTTGGTAGTGAGACCAAAGCAGAAATCGAAATATGATGAAAAATGACATAATAATAATAATAGCCTCTATTCCATTAACAAAATTTTAAGAAACTTAAAATGTAAGTTCGAATTTCAGTTGAATTCCTTGCATTCATTTACGGGCAAATACCCTTGGAAACTTTTCTCTCCAGCTATGGGTTAAATGGTAGGAAAAATTGGGTTCTATAACTTCGGTTGGCAACCAATCTACCGCAGAAAGTAATGGCAGCCAACTGCGGGAAAATCTTCTGCCCAGTGAGTCATGTCTCGAAGAGACATGATCGCCCAAGCATATATCATGTATGGCAGTTAACTGACAATCTAAGAGAGAACTAATTGTCTACATGAACACTGTACTTCTTTAGAACATAGACAATCATGTTGCCTTACATCTTGTACGTTATAGCTCTTAATCAATTTTGTTATCTTGTTATTGATTCGTAAAACATTATCCACCATCCATTTATTCAAAATCAATAAGTATTTTATTCGTTGTTTTACTGGTGTCCCTCTTGCCTTCAAAATTTCCTGTGAGTATCAGTTTTTACAAGTTCTCTTTCTTCATTACACGCCCTAGAAATTTCAAGTGTATTTTTCTGATGTTAAATTTAAGTTTACTTCTTGTTTCTTCACGGTCCTGGGCATGACGGTAAACTGTATCCGATAGCAAGGGAGGTTGTGAAGAGCCTGGAACCACCTCTTAATTGCTGTTGTCCCCAGATTAACCCTGACCCGGAGTTATGGACAAATAGTTAATCCCCAAACTGAGGTCAAAACACTATGAAAGTATAAAAATACACTTTTCTAGAAACATATATAAAAATAGACTTTTATAGAAAAATATGCATTTTTGAAGGAAAAATATTACCAACAACACATTTATGAAGAAAAAATTATACCATATTTCTTAAGGAAAAAGTTATTCTCAGCAAAACATTTTTTAATACAAAAGTAGAAGACATTTTCAGTTTTCTAAAGTAAAAAAAAAGTTTTCTAAAGTAGAAAAGAACAAAAACAAAAAAAAATCGAACTAAATCAACCTTTTCGCTATAACCGAACATTAAAAAAATACCTTAAAACCCTACGTTTTTGACATTAACCCTCTAGGGCCATTCGTATCATATTTGATACAGTATGAAAACAAGCCTTGAAAGAAATATTTTCCTGAAAAATTTTTTAAGAGAAATATTTTATAAATTTCAAATTAAAGCAGTACTGACTGCTCAGTCAATGAATACCAAATGTTTCCTTATAGGGAAATACTTTATCAAATATGATACGAATGGCCCTAGAGGGTTAAATAACCCACAGTGGTGTTGATATGCCGTCAAAAAAACTCAAACTCAACAAACTTGTTTCTTCAAAAACTTCGTCGTTGCTTACATATTCGCTCCATGGTATTTTCAACATCTTTCTATAGAATTACATTTCTGTTGTTTCAAATCTATTTTTCATCTTTGAAGAGATTGTCCAGAATTTACTACAATATAGAAAACAATATCATGTAACAGTACATACGGAAAAAAAACTTCCAAGATATTAAATGCTCAATAACTTTCCAAAAAAATAATTCTGTTACTTACGCTATCTGGTAAAAGACTTGATAAATGAGCGTAAAAATCAGAGAAACTGAAAATAATAATAAAAAATCAGTAGTATCAAGACAGAAAAAAAAACAACAGTAAATTTGAAATTATATACAGTTTCAGAGAGAAACATGTTCTCGCAGAGGTCATTTGAAAACAAGCTGAGTAACTGTAGATACCAAACAAGAACAATTCCATATAACCCACTACATTAATGAAAGATCTGCAAAATATCAACTGCTAAATAATCTCACCATATAAAAAACCCATCAACAAAAATCCCTCCACACTTAATTATATTATCGAATGCCCCCACCATGAAAAATTAGCAATCATATGAATCTACTACATCGAGCAAAACCCAACTCGTCTACAAAACACATCTTCCATAGTGAACTAAAAAACATAAAACAGACACTCATCAACAATAATTTTCCTAACTACATAGTTGATGAACAAATACGACATTTCCTTACAAGCCTGAACACGATAAAAACAACACATGGTAATAGCCCAACCAAGCCCAAACATATCACTCTCTTATATCGTAGCCAAATGCACACCAACTACCAACTAGATGAAAATATCCTAAAAAAACTCATAAACACTAATATCTCTCCGACAGACCCCAACAAAAGAATTAAATTTATCATATATTACGCTAAATCCACAACATCCAACTCGTCCGCAACGACTCCTCTCCCACCGTTAGCGATTTGCAAAAAAAACAATGTATTGTATAAATTCAAATGCCCCTTTCGAGAATGTATCTCTAACAAACTAAATAATACCTACATTGGACATACTACTAACTCGCTTTCGCGGAGACTTACATTGCACTTAAATGAAAATTCTAACATATTCCGACATTTAAAACACCACGGCTATCAACACACACTTCTTAGGAAAACACTTGTTGAAAATACGCATATACTTAGACAAGAAAATAATAAACGAAAACTTAAAATTATAGAAGCTATCTACATCAAACAGTTTAAACCTAGCCTAAATAAAATAAATTTCGACACCTCTACTAACATACTTCAATGCCTATAATCAACAGGAGAGGTCATAATTATTATACTTACCCCCTACACCATAGTAGCAGCAGTTCCCAGACCAATTCCTCATGCCACTATACACTCAATTGACCAAAAACCCACTACCACCATTCCTTCTCGGCCTACAGCCATGTGCGACACAAAAAATCGATCTGTCTAATTTTCTCTGTATAACTCCACTCTGTTAATAATAATTTAAATGTTCTATGTTCACTGAACATTAAATGTTCATCCTTTGATAATGGCTTATGTAAGCCGAAAGCTCAGACCTGATAAAAAAATCAACAATTATTGCGATTTCTTGCCGTCTTTCCATAACAACACTATCAAGCTAATCAGATCATACGAACGGATCTTACACAAAATAAATAGACAGAACTTGTCTATATTATTCAAAGAAACCTGTATTAATGAAAAATTGCTGCCAAATACACACAATTTAAAATATTAACTGTATACTATGCAGTCATATAATAATACTAGATAGTTTATCAAGAGTACAACGTGAGAATAATGTACACTATGAGGCCCATCATTACTGGTACGTTCTTAATAGATCTAAACCACATTACGACTAAAAATGACTGGGAAAATACCAAGGAAACTGATGGAGAATTGAAAAGTTTTGTTTTCACCAAATCTTTAATGAAATCTTCCGGATACTACAGATATCAAAATTAATGACAACGGCTACTGTTACTACTACTATTAAGTAGATAAGGTAGAACTTTGTTGGTCAAAATTTAACCTTTTGTTGGTGAGACTGAAGTGTCCTCTCTAGGGTGCAGGCCTGGGTGATGGTATATGGAAGCCCTGTCTAGACTACATGGCCAACTACGCGGCTGTACTGACGGGATCCAAAGGAATACAGTGAGTAACATTTTGGTCCAACTTTGTTACATGAGTTGCTGAAAAGTTTACAGCCATCTTCCTTCAAGGCTCCACGTTAGGTTTTTCTTTCTGGATTCACTTTCATAACCTTTTCCGTGTTTGGATATGTTGGCAAGACAGCAATGGTCTAAAATCAGTGTTTTCCGTCCCCCAGATAGACTGTCTTTCTAGGCTGTTGAGATTCATCTACTCGAAGCAGCTGGTTGTGAGACAGCATTTGTCCGCTTTCGTCCATATTTCGGCTCGGTTGTCAGAGGGATTAAAGACGCAAACCAAAGAAGCATTTTATAGACAGTGGGGGTTTCTTCAACGCTATGACAATTTTAGGAACATATATATATATATATTGTGTTTTAAAAACTTCGCCAAAATTAAGTTTTCCAATATATAAAAATTTAGGTGAACAGAAATAGTAGATAGTAAAACAAATTATGAAACAGCTGCTTGTATACACAAAAATATCGAAGCGTTTGTTAATTTTATAAAAAGCTGACAGAAAAAAATGAAAATAGGGTGATAGAAAATAAGGAAGTCAAGAGCTTGTGAGATTTTAACATCCGAATACACCGTATTCTTGAAATCAACCAACTAGACATCAGCGTCGTTAAAAAAGAAACTACAAAATACCTCCTCATCGACGTGGTCGTTCCTAGGGATTATAATATCAAAGTCAAATAAATTGACAAGCTTAAGAAATATACACACCATCGGATTAAATTGAATGAGGGATGTTTTCGCTACTATTGTCTCAATTGCCATCGAGGCTTTAAGGTCAGTACCACAGAATTTACGATAAGGAAACCAGAATAAAACCTAGTATGCTATCACTTTAGAGGTCAAAGTTGCTTGGTACAGCGAAAATTATTATCTGCCTCAAGCCGTACAAAATAATGAAGAACACCCATAATGCAAGATCTCCGGTTGAAAAGGAAAACCGTGCTAAAGAAAACAGTAGTGTAATAATAATAATAATAAGAAGAAGAAGAAGAAGAAGAAGAAAAAGAAGAAGAACAAAAAAAGATAAAGAAGAAGAAAACGAAAGTAGCTAAGAAAACTGCGAATAATAATAATAATAATAATAATAATAATAATAATAATAATAATAATAATAATAATAATAATAATTGTGATATAAGTGAGGAGAAAAAGTAGGTGTACGAGAAGATGAAGGTAGCCAAGACGAAGACGGTGATGAAAGATAATGATAATAATAGTAAAAAGATGTGGAAGAAGACAAAAGCCAAGAAGAATAAAGTAATGAATAATAATAATAATAATAATAATAATAAAGACCTGGAAATTGAAATAGAAAAAATGTGGAAATTGAAAACAAGAGTTGTGCCAGTGATAGTAGGTGCACTTGGAATGATAAAAAATGGAACAAAACAACACATTGAAAGAATCCCTGGAAACCCCAGCTTAAGAGATATACAAAAAATTGTCTTATTAAGTACAGCCCACACACTAAGGAAAACGTTATCTATGTAATGCTGGGGATGATAGGGAAGACAGAAAAACATGAAATGGAGTCATAACAACACGCCACTACCTGCCTTAGGTCTCCCCGCAGACTTGGCTGGTAGTGAGACCAAAGCAGAAATCGAAATATGATGAAAAATGACATAATAATAATAATAATAATAACTGCTACAGTACAAAAAAAATCTTAGTACTGCCTGGATAGATTATCGAAAGGCATTCGATAGTGTGCCACATTCCTGGATTTTAAAGACTTTGAATATATACAAGATATCGCCCGTCATCATCAATTTCATCAAACAGTGCATGTCTATATGGAAAACAACCCTTTACCTCAATCATATAAATGGAACCTATAAGTCTGATGAAATAAACATCAAAAGAGGTATATTTCAAGGTGATTCTTTATCTCCCTTACTATTCTGCATATCACTAATAGCACTAACCAGTCAACTTAATAAGACAGAATGTGGTTATAAAATAGGCCAAAAGAAAATAAGCCATCTATTTTACATGGATGACTTAAAGTTATATGCTAAGAATGATAATGAGCTGGAAGGTCTTCTGCAAACTGTAAAATGCTTCAGCGAAGACATTGGAATGAAATTTAATTTGAATAAATGTGCTAAAGCTACAGTTTTACGTGGATCAATACAAGAAACATCCTCAATTAGCCTAGACCCTGCTGTAACAATAAAAAAAATTGAAACCAGAAGAAGCTTATAAATACCTAGGTGTAAATGAGAGTGAAAACATTCACCATAAAAAAAATGAAAGAAATAGTACGTAAAGAGTACTATAGAAGGCTACGAATGATATTAAAAACTGAATTAAATTCACAGAACAGAGTTATGGCCATTAATAGCCTTGCAATCCCAGTTGTCCAATATAGCTTTAACATCTTAAACTGGACTCTAAACGACATCAGGCGAATGGATGCTAAAACAAGAAAGCTTCTTTCTAAGCATAAGATGCATCATCCAAAGGCTGATGTAGACAGTCTATACATACCCCGTAAAGAAGGTGGAAGATGTCTTATTCAGCTGGAATTGTCATACAAGACAACAACTACTGGCTGACTAACATACATAGAAACAACAAAGGATTGGATGATACAATTAGTAAGGCAACATGAAGAAAGAAAGAAAAAATGTTCAATAATAAAAGAAGGCAGTAAATACAAACAAGATTTACAGTTAGTAGATTCTGTAGAAAAGCAAAACAGAAGCCAAGAACCAACTATTGCGGCAAAAAATATGAAAATGAAAGCCAAAGATAAAGCTCTTGAAAAGATGAAACAGCGCTGGCAAGACAAACCTCTGCATGGCCAATATCCAGTACGTGCCAATAAATCCAATGTTGACAAAGTTAATACTCATCGATGGTTACGTGCATCTGGATTAAAGTCTGAAACTGAAGGCTTTATTCTTGCAGCACAAGACCAAAGTCTTTTCACGAGAAACTTTCAGGCAAATATTATGCATAATAATATGGATCCAAAATGCAGGTTTTGTGATAAACACCAAGAAACAATAGACCACCTAATCTCAGGCTGTTCTGTGCTTGCCCCAAATGAATATAAAAATCGCCACGATAGAGTTGGGCAATATTTACATTGGACAATGTGCAAACATTATGGAAAAGCTGCAAACAAACACTGGTATTAACATCACCCAGCACCGGTTACAGAAATAGAAGATGTCACCATTCTATGGGATTACACCATCTACACAGACAGAAAAATTGAAGCAAACAGGCCAGACATTATTGTTAAAAACCAGAAGGAGAAAACTTGTCTATTAATTGATATGGCTTGTCCAGCGGATTGTAACATAGCAATCCAGGAATTTGAAAAACTGTCAAAATATAAAGACCTGGAAATTGAAATAGAAAAATGTGGAAATTGAAAACAAGAGTTGTGCCAGTGATAGTAGGTGCACTTGGAATGATAAAAAAATGGAACAAAACAACACATTGAAAGAATCCCTGGAAACCCCAGCTTAAGAGATATACAAAAAATTGTCTTATTAAGTACAGCCCACACACTAAGGAAAACTTTATCTGTGTAATGCTAGGGATGATAGGGAAGATAGAAAAACATAAAATGGAGCCATAACAACACGCCACTACCTGCCTTAGGTCTCCCCGCAGACTTGGTTGGTAGTGAGACCAAAGCAGAAATCGAAATATGATAAAAAATGACATAATAATAATAATAAATGCACCAATTCTTGACCATGCGTCATTTCTGATCTTGATGGATTGGAATAAATTACAGTAAATAACCCGCTTAGTATCACAGATTTTCTTGTCAGTTGCTGACCTTAGACGCCTGGTCATATTGCCTGAGTGTTGACACACTGAGCATTTCTATTGATTCGCAGAGGTAGATAAGGATTAAGTGTCCAGCGGGCCGCTGTTTTTTTTTATTTTTTGTTTTAATTTTTTTAAGAATGAGGCAGTCGAATTTTCTAACTGGTCACAACCTGCGAGATTATGAGCTGCTTTAGTAAAACCATTGTGTACACTTTTGTTTATGGTACACATGTCTGCCTATTTTGTTGGTGTCCTTCTCTGTCATCTAATAATAATAAAAATAATATGGTATCAGTCAGTCAGTTAAGTACCATACGTGATACACGCTTGGGCGATCATGTCTCGAAAGAGACATGACTGACTAGGCAGAAGATTATCTCGCAGTAGGTTGCCATTGCTTTCTGCGGTAGACTGGTTGCCGACCCAGGCTATAGAACTCAATCTGTCCTGTTATTTAACCCATAACTGGAAGGAAGAGACGGATTAATACCTTTCCCAAGGGTATTTGCGCATAAGTGAATGCAATGAATTCGGCTGGAATTCGAACTCGGTTCCCCGATTTCTCGTTCCGCGCCGATATCCAACGCACCACAACGCACATGGTATCAGTACAACCTAAATACTAGCCATAAAATACTTTGTGATTTTCACACCCAAACCGTTTACGTTATTTAAGCATGAAAGCAGAATCTAAATTTCGTGGATAACGAAAAAATGAATGTGCTCAATTATAGTCGTAGATGTGCCAGCGAACCACAGTGCAAACAGGAAATAGATCGAGAATTTGTTGGAATCCTAAGACCTTCTTCCGGCAGCTGAGAGATGTATGGCATATGAAGGTAGAATCATATTCATTATAGAAGATGTAATGTGTAACCTAGTAGTTAGAATGTGGCTGAGTGGTTAAAACAGTAGTTTTCTGACCATGAATCGCGGTTTCGAATCTCACTATGGTCGATTTGTTAAAAAGAGTGCTGAACAACACTCACAGAGCCTACAGAGGACGGTTAGATTATCCCCATTGTAGATACATGCTCAGGCATCTGCAACCGGAATTAGCTAGCTGCCTTAATAGACAGGCATAGCTAAATACGAGTGGCCAGCATACATAGTTAAGTGCCATACGTGAAACACGCTTGGGCGATCATGTCTCGAAAGAGACATGACTGACTGGGCAGAAGATTTTCCTGCAGTAGGTTGCCATTGCTTTCTGTGATAGACTGTTTGCCAGCCAAGGCTATAGAACCCAATCTATCCTGTTATTTAACCCATAACTGGAAGGAAGAGACGGATTAATACCTTTCCCAAGGTTATTTGCGCGTAGGTGAATGCAATGAATTCAACTGGAATTCGAATTCGGCACCCCGATTTCTCGTTCCGAGCCGATATTCACCGCATCACATCACACATCCTCGCATAATACATGTACTTAAAACTGCATCAAAAATAGTGGATCCTAGATTAAATATGCTGAAGATCCGAGTTAGTAAAGGCCAGGGCGTTAATACTACCAACAAGAATACTGATGACCACCAGGTAGTCTTCTTCTATGTGCCGTCTCCCTTTTGTTCGTTGGCGATCATGATTCTCCACATTTCCCTTCACTTTGTAAGTCTTAATAAATTTTCTTTTTTTTAAGTTAGTCAGTTAAGTACCATTCGTGATATATGCTTTGGGCGATTATATCTCGAAAGAGACATGACTGACTAGGCAGTTTATCCCGCAGTAGTTTGCCTTTGCTTTCTGCGGTAGACTGGTTGCCAGCCAAGGCTATAGAATCCAATCTGTCCTATTATTTGACTCATTACTGGAGGAAAGAGACGGGTTAATACCTTTCTCAAGGATATTTGTGCGTAAGTGCATGCAAGGAATTCAACTGGAATTCGAACTCGGCTCGTTAGATACGTTTTGCGTTCTTTTCTTCTGTCGATCTTGCCTTCACTACCTGTGGGTATCAAGTTTTGAAATAATAATGAATCAGCTGTAGTGTAAAAACAGAAAAAATATCTGCTACACAATGAAAGTTTCTTGCCTTATTTAATATGAGAATTGAAAGCGAAGAAAATGAGAATATCAACAAGTACAATTATTTAAAGATGAAATTCTGAATGTTTGGGAAGAACTAATAAAAAAAAATTACAGTACCAGTGATCATTGATGTCATTAACGGAAATTTTAGAACATCATCTATCACCTAGGCAACAACCACCAGACTAATATACATTTACTAAATATCTATGACTGGAAAATATGATGTAATTAGAAATATTCACTGATAAAAGTAGCATGATTAACTTGGCTAAGCTTAATCCATGATTAAGTTAAAGGTTAATAAATAAAATTAAACTCATTTTGTGTAATCAATTCCAAAATGTATCAGTGTTATTTACGAAATACGAAGGGAAATTTCTTAGGAATGCCATCTGTTTTGGAAAATATGTGCCGATGAATAAATGGTGATTGAATGAAGATTATCGGATATCGATAATTTAGTGGACCGAATTTTGAAAAGAAGATGAAAGAGAACCGAGAGGCCATAACGAATTAAGAGAAAAATATGACACTTGAAAGCGTCAGGAATGTGAGGGATAATGACTCAGAAGGATGAAGACAATCGCTCGAAGCCAAAATTAAATATAAACATTAAAAAATACATAAGCAAAAGCATACAGAATACGCTGAAATAAATACAGTTAAAGACAATAAATAAATAAAAGATGAAGCTGTTTTTGCAAATCAAGAAATATAACGACAACAAAAGTCTCTAAAAGAAAGATGTGTGTAATGATGGGGGATATATTAGAGAGCGGCAAAAAGCAAAAAGGAAAAACATTCTATACAGATAAATGAATGTTCTCAAAGTAATCATAAAAGACCGGAAAAACATTTCAACTAACAATAAAACGACTAACAAACTAATCAAAGATATAAGATAAATGAGACAATGACTCAATGGAATAAAAAAAACAAATGCACTTGGCGATATCCCTTAAACCTTCCAAGTAATGTTAGAAAATGAAGAAGATACAAAATTAAAATTATTTTTTGAAAAAAATAGTCATTTTTAAAATGATAATCTGTTAATTACTTAAACAACTTTATTCATTTTTACGTTCAATATTAGTCAGAAAAATAATAAAATTAGACTTGATATTATAAAGAATGTGTTGCTTTACAGTCATTGGAATAAACGTTTGGGGAAAAAATAAAAAAGATAATTACTTATTATATATTTTCTATTTATAACAGTACCTTCAAACTGATTATTATACTAAAAAAAGTTCGACGGTTTAACTCTCCTGTCTTCAAGTGTGTGTCGTATTACCGATCCTGGAATTTAGAACTGACCCATTTCTTCAATTTAATGGTAGACATTATTCTTTTTCGATTTCCACGTTTAACTGTTTATGATAATTAATTCTTTCTGATGTTAATTTGCCTCGTGGTAGGTAGATAGATATGAACAGGTTCAGTTAATTCATAGATCGTTACATAGATGTGAACAGGCTCAGATTGTGGATACATAAATAGATGGGAACAGGTTCATTTCGAGAGTAGATAGATACATAGATGTAAACAATCTCAGATTGTACATAGGTTGTTGTGAACAGACTTTTAGATACTAGATATATACATTGATGTGAACAAAGCCATGTAAATAGAGAGATGCGAACAAGCTTAGATAGCTAGATAGATAGATAGATAGATAGATAGATAGATAGATAGATAGATAGATAGATGTGAACAGGTTAAGTTAGATACGTGTGAACAGTTTGTTTTATATATATATATATATATATATATATATATATATATATATATATATATATATATATATATAAAGAGAAAGACAGACAGACAGATAGATAAACAGGCAGACAAATAAGTAAAATCAAGGTGTCATTTTCCTGATGAATAGGCCCTGCTAAGATTCGAACTCCGGTATCAATGGTTCTAGCTACTCAGTCATGCGCCCATATTCATACATACATACATACAAAGAAACACCCATGTACACATACATGTATGATTTGGCGCGTATAATAATTGTTTTATGATGATATGTAATATACAAATTGATGCTTGTTCCCAAGTCTTCTGGGGGAGAATGGTTTTACAATACTGTCGATAGCTCTGTTAATTACAAGTTATCTTCACCGAGGGTTTGAACCTTCTGGCGTTTTTCAAACTGCTAATCATGACGTTGTGGTGCAATGGATATCGGCTCGGAACGAAAAATCAGGGAGCCGAGTTCGGATTCCAGTTGAATTCCCTGCATTCATTTACGCGCAAATGCCCCTGGGAAACGCATTAATTGTCTCTTCCCTTCAGTTATGGGTTAAATAACAGAACAGATTGGGTTCTATGGCCTTGGCTGGCAACCTGTTTACCGCAGAAAGTAATGGCGACTTACTGCGGGATAATTATCTGCCCAGTCATATCTCGGAAGAATCGTGTGTCATGTATGACACTTAACTGACTGACAGACTGAATTACACATTATGAACTAAATGTGCTTAGTACCTAACAAAACTGAATAAGTGCAATTTAATGAATAAAATGAAACACAGTTTTTAAAATTTTCCAATTTTATTTGTTTCCATTTTCTCGTGGTTGCTAGATAATGAAAACAAAAATGACGCTTATAATTAGAATTTTAAAGTGTTCATCGAAATTCGTTGTGGGATATAAATGCTTGGAAAGTGGATATGAGTGCTTGGAAAATTTAATGCGCACAGGGCATGTTGAAGACAAAAGCGACAAAAGGATCTAGCCAATGAACTACCTAACGAGCTTTGTGTAAATGGTTGACAGATTAGGAAAGTCAAAAATTGTTAAAAGCTACAAAGAGAGAAAGTTGTGGAGAGCCACGATTTTTCACGCCCTGAAAGTATATGGTATGTAGAAGAAGAAGAAGAAGAAGAAAACTTTTAAAATAGAGCTAGTCTGCTTGCTTTGAACACCCGCATTGGAAAATCCTGTCATTTATAATGGCCTAAAGTACTGTCTCTAGCAATAGAAATAGATATGAAAGACATATCCAGCAGTCATACTCGTTTTGTGTTTGGCTTTTGGTAACCATTTTTATTAAAGGATATTTTTTAAAAAGTTAAATTGTTTAACGTGATTAATGAAATAAGCTGGACACTATTTACAGAAATAGTATGACTTAACGAAATAGAACAAAATATTTTTTTTAAATGAGTAAGTTGAAGAAGCTTTGGTTTATTTCTACCTTCGCAACCCAAAAAGCAATAACAGGATGCCGAACTGATTATAACAAATATATTAGTTTCTGAGGTGACGTGAAAATATCGAAAACAAATATAGAAAGTCTGTTTCAGAAGGAAAACTTTCTAATGGACCTATTTTAAGAATATTTTGAACTCAGTATCAAAACAGGCAAACTGATATATAACTGCGCTAAGTTTAACTTAGTCTGGCACAAAATCTCAGCACAGGAACACCCAACGAGGATCGACTTATTGTGAAGCTTGTTTAACTGTGGTCCTACGTAGATACCCATACAACAGTTACTAGTCACAAGAAAATAGACGTCATAAATTAGAATATTGTGAGAAAAGAAGGCATGGGAAATTTACACTCACACAATACACTAAAGGCAAGAGAAAACGATGAATCACATATTTGAAGTGTTTAAATAACTGTAAGGCATTGAATAACAGGAAAATGTAGAAACTCATGATCACCTGCGTTCTGGAAAGACATGGAGCATATATATATATATATATATATATATATATATATATATATATACCCTAAAATGACAGGTTGAAAATGGGTATTTCCCCACTAAGTTTTATCTGAATTTACAGATATATACATATATATATATATATATATATATATATATATATATATATATACGGGAAGAGAGAGTGGGGGGTAAGTAGAAGGCATATACTGTCTTCTGATAATGGATTCTTTATTGGTACTTAGTCTCCAGCATATTATACAGAATATGTTATACAGAAAATGTAAAAGAAATATCGCATCTTAAATTTGCTCTATTGTTATGGAAATAATGAATTCAGCATTGTTCTATTTGAATTCACAAGATTTCCTGGAAGTTTTTGAAATACAAATATTTCCACAGCATTTCTTCTGGAAAATAACGAATCAAGAAAAATAAAATAGGAAATTATTATATCGGTTTTAGTCGCTTGCATTTATAATTATTTCAAAAGGTTTTTTTTCCTTAATAAACTTTTAAATTTATCTTACCTATTTCCAATAATTGTTAATTTAAGGTCATAATTTAAAATTATTCAGTTTGCTCAATTCTATCCATCTGCTTGTCTGTCAGTCAGTCTGTTGACTTGTCGATTTTTCTATGATATTCTATTCAGGTCTATTTAAGTTGTTCGGGTAGTTGTATTCATCTTTATGTCATATTCACGACGTTTCGGCCGTTGTAAACTCCGGACTTCTTCAGGTGATATTTATTTGCATTTCAAACCGAACTCTTTATTTATAAGTTTTGTTCTCTCCATTTATGCCAGGGATTGAGCAAAAACATTTTTGGATTACATCACTTTTACGATCAATCAACAATATTGTTTATAAAACGGTGTGTCTACTCAAATACGGATATCCACTAAAAATTTCATCTAAAGCAATAAAAATATATTGGATTAAAAAGTTGTCGGTTGGGTGTTGTTTTGTTTTTATGACATATCAACCTCGGCGGGTCATTTATTGCCAACTAAATTTTATTTATTTATTGTTGGTAAAACCTTTTCTTTCAACAATTTACATTTTTTCTTTTCGAGTATCAAGATTCATTGGGATTTGTTTTTAAGGGCAGGGTCCCCAAGTCCTACCCTGTTATTTAACCCATAACTGGAGGTAAGGGACGGATTAATACCTTTTCTAAGGGTACCAGTGCTTAAAAGAAATGCAGGGTATTCAACTGGAATTCGAACTCGGCCCACCGATTTCTCCTTCCGAGCCGATATCCACTGTACCACAACGCACATCCTTCACTAATCGCAAGCGGTCACCCATCTAAGTACTGACCAGGCTCAACGTTGCTTAACTACGGTGATCGAGCGAGAATCGGTGTATCCAAGGCGATATGGCCGTAAGCCGGATTAAAAAGTAAAATTCCTTAAATCTTTAGAAATCGCGTTTTAGACTTTTCGCAACGAAACTCAGTAGATTTACGTTTCGAGAAAAATCTGAATGAGAGGAGCATAAGAAGACAAATAAAACTTTACCTGACTGAGAAGCTGTATGTGACCGAATAGTCAAAGCAGACTGCATCAGATGGTGGGTTCACCTGCAAAAACGTTTATACAAAAACTGATTTTTAATTCAAAGTTATTCTATTCCTCGACTTGTTAACTTTCCTAAAACTAAAGAATCAAGTTAGCCATTCCAGTTATCACATAGCTAGAATAAAATAGATTCATGCCTTTATCAAGTGTGTTAGTGCGAATTTAAACTCCACAATCCGATAAAGCTTTCAACGCCATTAACCATCTCATGTACATAACTGCTTCCTTTATCTGTTCCAGTTATTTACTTGCAAAACTCACCTGTGATTTTACCTGTAATATGAAATCCAACGTTTGTATCTAATATATAGGTTAAAAACACTAATCTGTTATAAAGAAGAATTTGCGTATTCAAGCTAATGTAATCTAGTGTATATCCGTTTTAATCAAGTGGTGCTATTCGTAGAGTTTAAAATAGCATAATATAAAAACTTGACTACAAGTACTTACAAATTAAATTAAACATAAGTTTTTTTTATTTATTTATTTCGGAACAGTTCTTTTTTTCCAATTAAATCAACAAGTGAAACAAAATAATGCGAATAGGCTAGCATAAAGCTGACACTTGAAACATTAATATGTTTCAAGAGCTTAATCAAAAGATAATATAATATAAAAAATAATATAAAATAATTTTATTAACAATAACAATGTCACAAAAAGATAATTGCATAAATGACGATAATATTAATAACAATGATATTATGATGAAAACCATTACAGAAAAATTAGCATTATTAATAATAATATTAATAATACTAATACTACTGCCACTAATACTTCTACTACTACTAATAATAATAAAAACTCTCAGGCAAATATTACACATAATAATGTGGATCCAAAATGCAGGTTCTGTGATAAATACTAAGTAACAATAGACCATCTAATCTCAGGATGTTCTGTACTTGCCCCAAATGAATATACAAATCGTCACGATAGAGTGGGGCAATATTTACACTGGACAATGTGCAAATCCAGCACCGGTTACAGAAATAGAAGATGTCACCATTCTGTGGGATTACACCATCTACACAGAAAAATTGAAACTAATAGGCCGGACATTATTGTTAAAAACCAGAAACAAAATAACTTGCCTATTAATTGATATGACTTGTCCAGCGGATTGTAACATAGTAACCAAGGAATTCAAAAAACTGTCAAAATATAAAGACCTGGAAACGGAAATAGAAGAAAATATGGAAATTGAAAACAAAAGTCGTGCTAGTGATAGTAGGTGCACTTGGAATGATAAAAAAATGAAACAAAAAACAGATTGAAAGAATCCCTGGAAACCCCAGCTTAAGAGATATACAAAAAATGGTCTTGTTAAGTACAGCCCACACACTAAGGAGAACTTTGTCTATGTAACGCTAGGGATGATAGGGGAGATATAAAAAAAAAACATGAAATGGAGCCATAACAACACGCCACGACCTGCCTTAGGTTTTCCCGCAGACTTGGTTGGTAGTGCGACCATAGCAGAAATCGAAATATGATGAAAAATAACAACATAATAATAAATAATAATAATAATGATAATAATAATAATGATAATAACAAAGAACAACGATAATAAGACTAACAAAAATAACAACGGTGATGATGATGGAGAAAGCTTTAACAACAACAACATCAATAATAATAATAATAATAATAATAATAATAATAATAATAACAAAGAACAACGATAAGACTAACAAAAATAACAAAGGTGATGATGATGGAGAAAGCTTTAACAACAACAACATCAATAATAATAATAATAATAATAATAATAATAAAACACCTGACCTTACGCATGGGAACCAATCACCTGCTGGTCTTTAAAAAAAGATAGTTTCCTTTGACTCAGAGAAAACATTGATCACTAGTTCATTGAAAAGTCAGGTGTGGTTTAGAACTAACTGAAAGCCTAGAGGTAAAAATATAAAAGTAATTGTTTAGAAAAAAACATTAATTTTTTTCCTTGAAAATTAAGAAAATAAATAAACTCGGAAAATTCTTAAAACCTGAAAATTATGGTAATGTTTTTCCCTTCTGCACTCACTTCCTCTAAACGCTTGGGCTTCTCCCTCCCTCCTCCTCTCTCTCTCTTTCTCTCTCTCTCTCTCCCTCTCTCTCTCTCTCTCTCTCTCTCTATCTATCTATCTATCTATCTATCTATCTAGCCTTCTCTCTTTCTTTCTCCCACACAAACACACACACAAATTTACACATGCTCATTCGCCTGCTTTATATCTGTGTCCGTGTTTCTGTTTGTTTCTCTTTATCTTTCAATTTTTTTTTCTGAGTCGTACTAATTAATTTAAAGCAAGCAGAATTCTCAAAATCGAGTGGATGAAAAACGAGTTAACTTCCCAACATCAAACACGAGAATACGGACGCCATTTTTCAGCGGAGAAGCGACATACATCTCGAGCGTAATTTTTCTGAGCATCTTCAGTCGTCACCACTACCACCGCCGCCACACCTATCGCAGATTGTAAAAACGAGATGGTGACTCATAGCTTTTCGTCGTCCGTTCTCAATATTTTTCTTCTATTTATTTATTTTTTATCCATTGCCTCCCACCATTTTGTTGTTTTTTAATCATTTTACATATATTTTTATTCTGTTCTAAATTGATTGATTATATCTGTGTTATATATATATATATATATATATATATATATATATATATGTAGAGAGGGAGAGAGAGACAGAGACAGACAGACAGAGAGACAGAGAAAGAAAGAATCAATGTGGGGGGCATGCGCATGCACGTAAATACGTGCTGAAATATTTTTGGTTCAACGAAGAAGTGATAACCCATAGATTTCCGTTTAGTCATTTCGCCATTTACGCACACACACACACACACACACACACACACACACACACACACACACACACACACATATATATATATATATATATATATATATATATATATATATATATATGGGATACAGAAGGGGATACTGAAATATTATCTGTTCGAACAATGAATGATATCCTTAAAATATGTACGTTTAGTCATTTGGTCTGTTCATATATATATATATATATATATATATATATATATATATATATATTGGGAAGCAATCTTTCATTTAAACATGTTTCTTTAAAAACGACTGACCAGGAAAATATTATTAATTTATTTAATTTTCTAGTATTCTTACATGTTTTCTTTTTACTGGAGATAAAGGAGAGTAAAAATGTTCCATAATTTTCGAGTTTGCAAGCGTTTTCAGTCATTTCGCTGGCCATTTTTAAAGATGTTATTTTTCCGGTGTTGTTATTGTGTCCTCATATTTGACTGCAAAGCATTTTTGTGTTTCTTTTATTTTTGAAAAGGAGAGTTCTTTAAAGTTATCACGTGATGTGCGCAGCTGATCGTCTGCCTTTTTTTTAAAGAACTGTCAAAACTCCATTTTCACTTTTATATAATCTAACGTTGATGGTAGGAGAAAGTTATTTGATATATAGTGCCTCTCCTATAGTGTGGCGCCTTTGATATTGGGACTTAAATAGTATATTTGGTATTTCAATGAAATTTTTTTCTGAAGGATTCTTGTAAATTATGGGATAATAAATGTTTTTTATTGCACTATCATTATTAGATAGGTGGTATATAAAATGTCTACTCAAGACATCCATGAAAATGGTCAATGAAATGGTTGAAAGTGCTTGGAAAGTTGAAAATTATGGAATATTTTTACACTCCTTATCTCCAGCAAAGTGGAAACACACACACACACACACACACACACACACACACACACACACACACACACACACACACACACACACAGACACGCGTGTGTGTGTGTGTTTAAAATGAATTAATGAGGAAATGTTCGCAGAATGTTAAGAATAGATGCGTAGTTAATTATGAATAAACTAAATGTTTTGACACACGCCTACAAATGCCCACATGTAAATTACAATAAATATATGCATATATAAACAAATATATATTTACGTACACGTGAACATTTATACGAGAGGCTGTTGAAAAAATTCGTGATCTGGTCAAAAAGCATTTACCATAAAAAAAAGTTTGATATTTGGTCATAGTTTAAAAAGTTAGATAATTTTTGTATTCCACAAAAATTTATATTCCAATATCATGATTCCCGTAGAAATTACTACTTTTCCAGGCTGAAATGCATGACAGCATAAATGATAAAACGTTTAACTATTACGGCTGAATATTTAACCTAATGTTATTAAAATCTATAACGCATACATTAATCTCAAAATAAAATAATCTAAATATTAATTTGCATAGACAACATCAACATTTTTTTCTAAAACATCACTTACTCTCTTTTGTTTATTACACAAAGGATTGTTTCATGTCCGGTTCTCCATACATTGCCTGAATTTTCAGCTGACCTGATGAATATTTACGAACATTCCTGAAGTTAATATTGAAAAGAACAATAACATTTTTGCTCTTATAATTCTTCTATTTGCTTTGATAAAGTCCCTCAGAGGACGAAACGCATCGGTTAAGATAATGTCTCCCTTGTCTTTATTTATTTATTTATTTATTTATTTATTTATTTAGATAGATAGATAGATAGATAGATAGATAGATAGATAGATAGATAGATAGATTATCCTTTTCAAAGCAACGAAAGAAGGTTCATTAAATTCTTTTTTATTTTATATTGAACAGATTTCACAAATAAATTGTTTAAAAATAGTCCTGCAATGCACATCATTGTGCCATATGGTGCTGGTAAACTATATACCACCAGATGATTCTAACATTGCAGGTATTTGGATAAGAGTTTTTCATCTCGAAGATGCACGCAAGCTATTCACCAGCGTGTAGCTTCTTCTTCGTATGCCGTGTCCTTTCAGGATGTAGGCGATCATGAACTTTAACTTGTCACTCTCAAAATGCTTCCTCTGCTGAGGTTGACAAAGCTAACCTCGATGCCAAGCTTGAGAAGGACCTCCAATCTGGACTGGGGTAAGAAATGGCTTGTAAATTTTAATGCTTCCAAAACAAAGCTGCTATCTATTAAACATCATAGACAATCACTCCTATCAACCATTAACATGGATCAGGCTAGCTTCCCTAAGAGCAAAACACTACACCTCCTTGGACTAACACTTTCAGCGGACCTCAAATGGAATTACTATATCGAATCCATAGCTAAATCCGCTACTAAGAAGATGGGTTCACTGGGCAGGGCCAGGAAGTTTTCTCCGTCTGAAACAATCCTGCACATATATAATTCTACCATCCATCCGTGTATTGAATTCTGCTGCTATATCTGGTCGGGTTCTCCTGCTATTCACCTGGGGATTCTTGACAAAATCCAACGGAGAATCTGTAATGTGATCGATACCAACTTGGCAGCTCGGCTGCAATTGCTCTCTCACCGGCGTGATGTGGCTTCCTTGTGTCTCTTCTACAAATATTTTCATGGTTTCTGCTCCAATGAAATTAGCTTACTGGTGCCCCCTATGTAAGAATTTACACGAGCTATTAGACTAGCAACTAGGTCTCACCCTTTTACAGTGAAACCGATAAAATGTAACCGCAAATTCTACTCCAGCAGTTTCGTTTCTCGCACTCTCCGCCTGTGGAATTCCCTTTCATACACTTGATTTCCTGACAGGTACAATCTCAAGGAATTTAAGTGTAAGGTCAATAGACATCTCCCATCTCACTAACACGCATCCTTTCTCTCAAACTCTTTTCTCCATCTACTCCACCCCCATTACACTGGTATTCTCATCTATCTATTACCCTCCTCCTGACATCCCCTATGACTAACCCCTTTTTCTCATCACTTTCCCCCTATGTTTTCCCCTGCGCAACAGTGGCAATATGACTACCTTGCTTGGGATGACATGATTAAAAAAAATCTCTCCCAAACTCTACGCAGACATTCATTTTCACAGGCCTACCAAGTAGATCTTCCGCTCCTTTTCCCTGTCTCTCTGTTCCCCTATCCGTCTCGTGAGTATTAAATTCTCCAGGCCCTCCTTCCTCATTACATGTTCCAGAAAGCTCAACTGTCTCTTCTTTATGTTAAGTATGAGTTTTCTCTTCGTTTCCATCTTCTCCAGCACCTCGTTGTTAGTCACGTGCTCAGTCCATGGTATCCTCAGCATCCTTCTGTAAAACCACATTTCTGCTGCCTCAAGACTCACCTTCATCCTTGAGGAGATCGTCAAACATTCACTACCATCCAGAAGGACAGACACCACGTAGCAATCCAGAACTTTCTTTTTTGTTTCCAACGAGATTTTCCTGTCTCCCAGTACTCTAGTTAGCTTTTGAAATATGTCCTAGGCCATGCCAATGCGTTTTTAAATCTCAACTTCACACTTTCCATTCTCTGTCAGCACGCTTCCCAGATATCTAATATTCTTTACTTGTTTTGTTTTAGTTCCTCCGACCTGTAGTTAGCATTTTCGGGTCTTCTTTTGCTGATGACCATACATTCAGTTTTCTTAACGTTTATACTTAGTCCTTTCTTCCCGCTTTCTCTTGCTACTTTCTGTAGGGTGTCCTGTATTCTCCTTTCCGTGTCTGCTATCAGCACTTTATCATCTGCGTTTCTTACATTGTTGAGATTGTGGCCGCCAATGATGAATTCTTCAATGGTTTTATTTCTGTTAGAATTATTTCGGTATATAAGTTGAATAGATCCTGTGAGAAAACACATCCTTGTCTTACGCCCCTTTCTATTTTTGTATTCCTACTGAATTTACTTCCTATCCGTACGCAAGCAGTTTGCTGCCAATTCTTTATTATCCTAACGTCTTTTCCGAAAATGTCGAGGTTGTCGAGCATCTCTATCAAGTCTGTGACGTACTTTGTCAAATGCTTTTGCGTAGTCTATAAAGCATAGATAGAGGTCCTTCTACATTTTTATTTCTCTTTCGAATAGCATTCTTAGTATGAATATCACATTCCTTGTTCCAGTGTCTTTAACAAAGCCACACTGTTCTTATTCTATCTTTGGGGCAATACTGTTGCGCGCTCTGTTTATCAGAATCTGAATGATGAGTTTTATGTGGCTCATTAAGCTGATTGTTCGGTGGAGTTCACATTCCTTTGCACCTGGCTTTTTAGATAGTGCTATGAAAATTGGTTTGCTTAGGTTCTTGGGTATATTGCCGCTGTTGGATATTTGGTTTATTATTTCTGTGAGCCTGTCTATGCCAAAGTCTTCTAAGGGCGTCAACATCTCTATTACAATCCCATCGGGTCTTGCTGCTTTATTCCTGTTCAATATGGCCATTTCCGATTCCACTTAGGTTTTTAATATTTATAGTCCATCTGTATTTATGTGTATTGTTCGTTGCTCTCTCTTGTCATGAAAGAGATCAGCAATATAATCATCCCATCTCTGAAGCATTTTTTTCTTTTTCTAGTATGAATGCGCCGTCCTTTGATTTTATACATCCTGTTGTTGAGCAGGTCTTTTGTCTTGTTTGTTCCTTTAATTTTTTATGAATATCACCATTATTTGTCGTGCTCAGTCTCTTTCCTTCGGTACATTTGTCATTGAACCATCTTTTTTAAGCCTCTCTTCATTAATTCCCTATTTCCTTGCGTAATTCCTTGTATTTCGTTCCATATCTTGGCATTGTTTGTTATCTCTTTTGCATCAGGCCAAGAATCTTTTCACTGATTCACTCATTTTTTTTATTTCCGACATGTTTTTTTCCTTTGGAATGATGTCGTTCGCCAATCTCAGTAGAGCCACTCTTAGTGCGCCCCATTTTGAGCTTCTGTTTCCAATTTGTCCTTTTTTATTCCGTTTTCACATTGTACATATACATTTCTTGCAGATTCGGGTCATTCACGAGTCTGTCTTAGGATTTTGTTAGGTTCCTTTAATCACTTTAGTTTTAGTTTTCATAAAACTGGTATGTAGTCACTTCCGTAGTCAGCACCTGGGTAAGCTTTGCAGTAAAGGACTGCGTTTCTGAACCTCTTTTTCATAGTTATATAATCAATCGTTAATAGTAACATAATCTTAATTTCTCCGCCTGGACTTCTTCATGTCCATAATCTTCTTGTGTGCTCTTGGAACCAGGTATTAGCTATTATCTGGTCATTTGCTGTGCACCATTGGACCCATTTCTCACCACGGCCATTGAAATGCCCTAGTCCGAAATCGCCAACCGTTTCACCTTCTCTCATTTGGCTGACTTTGGCTTTGAGATCTCTTATGATGATTTTGAAATCTTGGTATTTGCACTGTGGCTTGGCATAATCTAGCATGAAGTAGGACTCGATTTTTTCGTCTGTACTTTTTTTGTAATTTTTTAAAAAATTTAACTCCCATACATACATACATTAATTTTTAACTTCCATACATACATACATACATACATACATACATACATACATGTATGTATGTATGTATGTATGTATGTATGTATGTATGGAAGTTAGAAATAAAATATCAGATTAAAAATAAAAGAATATATATATATATATATATATATATATATATATATATATAAATGAGACTAAAGCGCTCAGTACTTAGGTAGACCGGAATAAGTAAAAACTACCTAGTGAGCTAAACAGACCTACCTAGGTTTCACCTAAACGGATCGGCAGGGAAAGCTGGCTCTCCTTGAGGTAGGTCTGTCTGGCTCACTAGATATTCTTTACTTACATATAGGCAAAATCAGCATTAGGAATGTTAAGCGGTAAATATTTAGCGTATAGAAACTAATTTCATGTAAAATGTATTATTTATTATAAAGACAAAATTTACTAAGAGCTACAAAACAAAAAATTATGAAGTGGCATGGCACATAGAATATAAAAAGTGAAAGTTATACTTACGTATATCTGAAATTTTGACAGTGATACGTATCGTCTTTGTAAAACAAACGGTTATTAAAATAGAGGACAAAGCCTAACATTTTACCTTGTGTCTCTGAGATAAGTAATGTCTAACCAACATACATATAGGTACATATATTTTATAAGTATTGATCTGTCATGGTGATGACATTTTTTTTAACGATATTTGATTTTAATCAAATATAGAAACGCGGTTTTATTTTATTTTATTTTATTTTTGTGCTTTTCCAAACTTTGAATTGATTTTTGCATAGAAAAAATAGTTACTATCTTAACTCCGAATCTGTGTGCACAGACGATATTTACCGAATACATAAAGAAAGCTAACTAAACGTAAATTGATTTATTTGGGAAATATATTAGAATAATCTGGAAGATTTACAGGAAACAAAGGTCCTGTATATGGATAGAAAATAAATTGAGAAACTATAAAAATAGAAAGGGCAATAAGATACGAATGCGACTTCTCCCTGAATTTATTTAACCTATACAGTGAGACAATCCTAAGGGTACCAGGAAACTTAACATGATTTTAATATTAGTGGATCAACAAAGTTACGCAGATGGCAATGTTGATAACAGGTACAGAATAAAAAGTTTAAAACTTCTAAACGAGGTCGTAAAAAAAGGATTAAACATCATCTGTAGGAACAAAAATGTGTCATCATCTGCAAGAAGAGAGAATGTATGGTCATCTCCTCGCATTCTGGGCTGTTTCGCTCAAGATGCGAGTTACGAAATAGCAAAAATCAAGCAAAAAACTTCTAAACGAGGTCGTAAAAAAGGATTAAACATCTGTAGGAACAAAAATGTGTCATCATCTGCAAGAAGAGAGAACAAGGTCATCTTCTCGTGCATTCTGGGCTGTTTCGCTCAAGATGAGAAGACAAATAGCAAAAATCAAGCAAAAACTTCTAAACGAGGTCGTAAAAAAAAGATTAAACAATCGTAGAACAAAATGGGCCATCTGCAAGAAGAGAGAAATGTATGGTCATCTCCTTCATTCTGGCCAATAAGGTTTCGCTCAAGATGCGAATACAAAATAGCAAAATCAAGCAAAAATCCTCTAAACGAGGTCGTAAAAAAAGGATTAAACATCATCTGTAGGAACAAAATGTGTCATCATCTGCAAGAAGAGAGAATGTATGGTCATCTCCGCATTCTGGGCTGCTTCAGCTCGTTGAAGGCGAGTTACGAAATAGCAAAAATTAAGCAAAAACTTAAACGAGGTCGTAAAAAAGGATCAAACATCATCTGTAGGAACAAAAATGTGTCATCATTCCGCAGAAGATATCAGATGGTCATCTCCTCGCATTTCCTGGGCTGTCGTCGATGAGTTACGAAACAGCAAAAATAAAGCGTAAAAACTTCTAAACGAGGTCGTAAAAAAAGGATTAAACATCATCTGTAGGAACAAAATGTGTCATCATCTGCAAGAAGAGAGAATGTATGGTCATCTCCTCGCATTCTAACAATGCTCGCTCAAGATGCGAGTTACGAAATAGCAAAAATTAAGCAAAACTTCTAAACGAGGTCGTAAAAAAAGGATTAAATACCTGTAGGAACAAAATGTGTCATCATCTGCAAGAAGAGAGAATGTATTTGTCCTCGCATTCTGGGCTGTTTCGCTCAAGATGCGAGTTACGAAATAGCAAAAATCAAGAAAAACTTCTAAACGAGGTCGCAAAAAGGATTAAACACTGTTCGTAGGAACAAAATGTGTCATCATCTGCAAGAAGAGAATGTATGTCATCTCCTCGTATTCTGGGCTGTTTCGCTCAAGATGCGAGTTATGAAATAGCAAAAAATCAAGCAAAACTTCTAAACGAGTCGTAAAAAAAGGATTAAACATCATCTGTAGGAACAAAAATGTGTCATCATCTGCAAGAAGAGAGAATGTATGGTCATCTCCTCGCATTCTGGGTTGCTCGCTCAAGATGCGAGTTACGAAATAGCAAAAAATCAAGCAAAAAACTTCTAAACGAGGTCGTAAAAAAAGGATTAAACATCATCTTGTGAACAAAAAATGCATTACCATCTTGCAAGAAGAGAGAACAAGCATGGCCCGCATTCTGGGCTGTTTCTGCTCAAGATGCGAGTTACGGTAAAATAGCAAAATTAAGCAAAAACTTCTAAACGAGGTCGTAAAAAGGATTAAACATCATCTGTAGGAACAAAAAATGTGTCATCATCTTGAAGAGAGAATGTATGGTCATCTCCTCGCATTTTGGGCTGTTTCGCTCAAGATGCGAGTTACGAAATAGCAAAAAATCAAGCAAAAAACTTCTAAACGAGGTCGTAAAAAAGGATTAAACATCATCTGTAGGAACAAAAAATGTGTCATCATCTGCAAGAAGAGAATGTATGGCCGGCCTCTATTCTGGGCTGTTTCGCTCAAGATGCGAGTTACGAAATAGCAAAAATTAAGCAAAAAACTTCTAAACGAGGTCGTAAAAAAGGTTGATTAAACATCATCTTGTAAACAAAATGTGTCATCATCTGCAAGAAGAGAGAATGTATGGTCATCTCCTCGCATTCTGGGCTGTTTCGCTCAAGATGCGAGTTACGAAATAGCAAAAATCAAGCGAAAAACTTAAAACAGGTCAAAAAAAGGATTAAACATCATCTGTAGGAACAAAAATGTGTCATCATCTGCAAGAAGATAGAATGTACAGGTCATCTCCTTTTATTCTAGCTGTTTGCTTCCAGATGCGAGTTACGAAATAGCAAAAAATCAAGCAAAAAACTTCTAAACGAGGTCGCAAAAAAAGGATTAAACATCATCTGTAGGAACAAAAATGTGTCATCATCTGCAAGAAGAGAGAGAATACATGGCCATTCTCGCATTCTGGGCTGTTTCGCTCAAGATGCGAGTTACGAAATAGCAAAAAATCAAGCAAAACTTCTAAACGAGGTCGTAAAAAAAGGATTAAACATCATCTGTAGGAACAAAAAATGTGTCATCATCTGCAAGAAGAGAGAATGTATGGTCATCTCTCGCATTCTGGGCTGTTTCGCTCATGATGAGTTACGAAATAGCAAAAAAATTAAGCAAAACTTCAAACGAGTACCAAAAAAGGACAACAACATCATCTGTAGGAACAAAATGTACGGCCTGCAAGAAGAGAGAACAAGGTCAATCTCCTCGCATTCTGGGCTGCGCCTGCCCAAGATGAGTTACGAAATAGCAAAAACGTGCTACAAAAACTTCAAACGAGGCGTAAAAAAGGACAACATCAAACGTAGGAACAAAAATGTGTCATCATCTGCAAGAAGAGAGAATGTATGGTCATCTCCTCGCATTCTGGGCTGTTTCGCTCAAGATGCGAGTTACGAAATAGCAAAAATCAAGCAAAAAACTTCTAAACGAGGTCGTAAAAAAGGATTAAACATCATCTGTAGGAACAAAAATGTGTCATCATCTGAAAGAAGAGAGAATGTATGGTCATCTCCTCGTATTCTGGGCTGTTTCTGCCCAAGATGAGTTACGAAATAGCAAAAATCAAGCAAAAAACTTCTAAACGAGGTCGTAAAAAAGATTGAAACATCATTCGTAGGAACAAAAAATGTGTCATCATCTGCAAGAAGAGAGAATGTATGGTCATCTCCTCTCGCATTCTGGGCTGTTTCGCTCAAGATGCGAGTTACGAAATAGCAAAAATCACAAAAAACTTCTAAACGAGGTCGTAAAAAAAGGATTAAACATCATCTGTAGAAACAAAATGTGTCATCATCTGCAAGAAGAGAGAATGTATGGTCATCTCCTCGCATTCTGGGCTGCCTTCGCCTTGGGACAGAGAGTTATGAAATAGCAAAAAAATCAGCGCGCAAAAAAACTTCTAAACAGGGCAACAAAAAAAGGATTAAACATCATCTGTAGAACAAAAATGTGTCATCATCTGCAAGAAGAGAGAATGTATGGTCATCTCCTCGCATTCTGGGCTGTTTCGCTCAAGATGCGAGTTACGAAATAGCAAAAATTAAGCAAAAAACTTCTAAACGAGGTCGTAAAAAAAGGATTAAACATCATCTGTAGGAACAAAAATGTGTCATCATCTGCAAGAAGAGAGAATGTATGGTCATCTCCTCGCATTCTGGGCTGTTTCGCTCAAGATGCGAGTTACGAAATAGCAAAAATCAAGCAAAAAAGTTCTGACCTGCTATTTGATACTAATTATATCTGGTAATGAATAATGGGCAATTGCCTTACATTTGATTAAGAAGTTTTTTCTTTTTCTTTTTATTTTTTTTATCATTTCACCCCAAGCAAAGCAGTTTTACTGCCACTGATGCGCAGGGGTTACATAGGGGAAAAGTTATGAAAAAGAGGGACAGATTATAGAGGGTGTCAGAAAATGGGTAAGAGAAGGATGACAATACTGGTGTGATGGGAGTAGAGAAAAGAGAAGTGGACGGAGAAAAGATGATGAGAGTAAGGATGCTAGTCAGTGAGATAGGAAATCTAACTATTGACCTTACATTTGAATTCTTGGAGATTGTAGCTGTCGAGGAAGCAAGTATACGGAAGGGAATTGCACAGGCAAGAAAGTGATAGAGTTGAAACTACTGTTACATTTTATTGGTTTCATTGTAAAATGGTGGGACTTAGTTGATACTATCAGCTCGAGTAAATACATACATAGGGACACCAGTGAGCTAAGTTCATTGGAGTAGAAGCAGTGAAAGTATTTGTAGAAGAAACACAGGGAGGCCACATTACGCCGGTGAGAAAGTGACTGCAGCTGAGTTGCCAAATCGAGATCGATCACATTGATAGTGACAAAATTCAACGGATATAGTCATTCTACTTGAGGTTTTCTGAGAGAGTTAAGCTTGAAGAAAAAGTGATATTGTTCTACAGAAGGATGTTGGTGATATCATGGAATGAATATGTGAGCAACGACAAATTTTAAGAAAAATGTGAAACAAAAAGACTTGCAATCAGAAAGAGACAGTTGAAAGTTTAGGGGCACACGATTTGGTGAATTTAATGCTCTTAGAAATAATTAAAAGTAATCGAGACAACAGAGAACATCCAATAGCCTACATAACAAGCTTGTGTAAATAAATGGCAGAATTGGAACTGGAGAAATAAAACGACAAACATTGTTTTAAATTACAAATAATAAGAAGTTGTGGAGAGCCGTTATCCTCATCCTGAAAGGTATAGACATAAAAGAAGAAAACTTGTGGTGCAGTGGATATCGGCTCGGAACGAGAACTCTGGGAGCCGAGTTCGAATTCCAGTTAAATTTTTGCATTATCCTTAAGAAAGCTATTAATCTGTCTCTTCCATCCAGTTATAGGTTAAATAACAGAACAGATTGGGTTCTATAGCGTTGGCTGGCAACCAGTCTACCTCAGAAAGTAATGGCAACCTACTGCGGGATAATCATCTGCCTAGTCAGTCATGTTTATTTCGAGACATGATCACTCAAGCATGTATCACGTATGGCGCTTAACTGACTGATCCTTGAGTTGAATAGCAGGACAGATTGGGTTCTATAGCCTTGGGTCGCAACAAGTCTACTGCAGAAAGCAATGGCAACCTACTGCAGGATAATTTTCTACCCAGTCAGTCATGTCACTTTCGAGACATGATCGCCCAAGCGTGTTTCTCGTATGGCACTTAACTGACTGAGTATCGGTGTAGAGATGATTTCGAATTCCAGCTGAATTCCTTGCATTCACTTACACTCAAATACCCTTGGGAAAGGTATTAATCCGTCTCTTCCCTCCAGTTATGGGTTAAATAATAAGACAGATTGGGTTCTGTAGCCTTGGCAACCAGTCTACCGTAGAAAGCAATGGCAACCTACTGCGGAAGAATCTTCTGCCCAGTCAGTCATGTCTCTTTCGAGACATGATCGCCCAAGCGTGTATCACGTATGCCACTTAACCTATTGACTGATGGACAAATGTAGACGCAGATGCTGTGGGCTGAGGTAATAAAATATTTATTAATTTCCTTAACACTTGTTGTTAGATCAAAGAATCTAGAGTATTTTTTGCTTTTCGAGATTTTCTCAGCACAAATTTATCAAATACATTTCTGTTTATATTTCTTTTTGGTCCGGAAACTATCAGTCAATTTACAATTAAGGAAAATATAATCTAGAAATGGTACCATAATGCATTGCAAAGTACATCTCTTGGGATGGATATCACTGATTGTTACCAGATTTATTTTTTTCTCAGTGTCACTATCTGTCACCACTATGTGCTGTCATTTTTCCTTGACAAAAATGATCTTAACATGACAAATGTGTGTTCAATTTGTTAATTTGTTGAGGATCGTTTTAATATATTAAAAGGTATCTCTTAACAGACGTAAAATATAATGTTGGTATCCCTTTTTATTTGATATATAGTGCCTCTCCTATAGTGTGGCGCCTTTGATATTGGGACGTAAATAGTATATTTGGTATTTCAATGAAATTTTTTTTCTGAAGGATTCTTGTAAATTATGGGATAATAAATGTTTTTTATTGCACTATCATTATTAGATAGGTGGTATATAAAATGTCTACTCAAGACATCCATGAAAATGGTCAATGAAATGGTTGAAAGTGCTTGGAAAGTTGAAAATTATGGAATATTTTTACACTCCTTATCTCCAGCAAAGAGGAAACACACACACACACACACACACACACACACACACACACACACACACACACACACACACACACATTGTGTGTGTGTGTTTAAAATGAATTAATGAGGAAATGTTCGCAGAATGTTAAGAATAGATGCGTAGTTAATTATGAATAAACTAAATGTTTTGACACACACCTACAAATGCCCACATGTAAATTACAATAAATATATGCATAGAAATATTTATTTAAAAAAATACATGGACACTTCGTTACGGGATTGGGAAATTGACTCAAGCCAGATCAGGACAGATAATGTTAAAAACTCTTCTTTAAATTTTGTCGAGAATATTGATATATATAGCAGAAGCACCAGACTAAATTTTTTAATAATATTCAATGCACGGACGAATAGTAGATTTATAAACCTGTAAAATGGGTTCTGGCGTTAAAAATTTATGGTACGACACAGTAAACTAAAGTTCCTGACAACAGAACTAGAATTCAACATACTCATTCCTCTTCATGTCAGTAGAAAACGTGAACCCAAGTAGGTGCAATGGGTTTCGCTCCTGTATGATAGCATAACTGATGGTGATAGAAGGCAAAAAGTGTTATCTAAAATTACTAAAAGTTAGCAGTTTTGTTTTTGGAGGCATTAAAAATAATTTACCCTAGTTAACAACATAGTGGACATACAATTTAGACAGGTGTAAATAGATCCTTGGCATGACGGTAAACTGCATCCGGCAGCAAGGCCTCTGATTAGGAGGTTGTGAGGAATATGGAACCACCTGTAACTGCTGTTGTTCCCAGGTCTACCCCAACCCGGGGTGGTAGCCCCTGTTAGGGTCCCAGCTATGGGCAAATAGTTAATCACCAAAGTGGGATCAAGACACTATGAAAATATAAAAATATACTTTTATAGAAATATATACATAAAATAGACTTTTATAGATAAATATATATTTTTCAAGGAAAAATATTACCAACAATAAATTTTTGAAGAAAAAATTATCACTATAACACGTTTTTGAAAAAAAGAAATTATTACCATAACACATTTTTGAGGGAAAAAATATTACCATAATACATTTTTGAAGGAAAAAATTATTACCAGCAATACATTTGTGAATACAAAACTATAAGACATCTTCAGTTTTCTAAAATAAAAAAAAACTAACTCAATATTCTCACTATAACTGAACAATAAAAAAAGACCTTAAAACTCTACCTTTTTGGCATTAAATAACCCACAGTGGTCGATATGCCGTTAAACAAAACTCAAACTCAAATAGGTGTAAATAGTTGTGCCATTAGGATGAATGCCGAGGTGGGAACTGATGACACCGGGTAGGATGTTGATGAGGCACAGAAACAATGTAATTCCAAGGGTAGAGCTGTCAAAAAAATTTAGAATATTGTCTTTCGGTTTATTAGAAAACTAATTTATAATCAACATGTATGAAGGTAACGTTTACATACAAAAAGAAATGTTCCTAAACCTTCAAGAAAAGTAATTCTTACACCGAAAGGCATGTACAGATGTTTAAACAGTCCATATGGTCTTATTATCTCTGTTTTATTCTTTCATAAGCATCCGATAATATACTTACATTGAATCTATTTTAAAAATTATTCTTTTGACTAATAATTTTAAAGAAACACTGTCTGCTTTTGGTATACGGTTTTTGTTAGGTTTAGCAATGGTATTAAAGTTTTTATTTTTCCCCAGATGCTCGTGAACCACCAGGTGTTGATTTTGTTGCTCTATGTAACGGATACGATTTTTGTGGCATAGTAATTTTCCCCAAAGTAAAGCTTTGATTACTTCCTTTGCTAATTTGAAATTAGCAATAGACAAAAATAAAAACACTCCTGTATCAGTGGAATTTCTTATTCATTTATAGATTAACATGTTCTAACTTGGGAGTGATTAATGTTAATTATTCTTTAAAAAGAGGTTTTCCCAGTCCAGAAAGTACGCCAGTATTAATAGGCAGATCTTACAATGTGCATACCTCGCGTGTTGTACTTTATACATGGATGATTTTAAATAGAGATTTTGTAATAAATGCACTTGCAACAAGTACAAAATGTAAGCCAACAAAAAGAACGAGCGGCAACATTTAAAGAACGACCAATAACTGGTTGTAGTGACACCCAGTCTTATTTGTTTCTGAGATGAAGTTGTTGGACATAGAGATTTAGCTTCTGGCTTATGATAATGACCTTGCGTTAAGTTGTATTTTACACGAACTTTTGTTCAGCTAATGACATCATTGCTTGCCTGTCTTCGACCTTTTCATGAGATAAACATGTCCACACTATATATAAGTTATCTGGTTCTTATGGAATATGCAAAGTTTTAACATGTTAGTCTTCACATTGCCTCTGGAAAAGGTGTATCAATTTGAACCATGCTCTTCATATAAATGCAATTAACTCGTCAACCAGGTTTCCAAGTTGGGTCACAGAGAAGTCAGTCACTGTGGCAATAACTAGGGTTATAGCGGATGATAAAGCTTGTCTGTAGCAATGTCTTTGTAAGCCATCGCTTCACACACACGCACGCACGCACGCACAAACCAACACACAGCCTCTCCTCCATATATATATATATATATATATATATATATATATATATAGGAGAATGAGAGAAGTAGTAGGCGGTAAATATACATTATATATGGATTATATATATAGTGTCTGGCTTCTCTTTCTGAACTCCAAATGTCTGTATGAAGAGATGCTAAACATTATATATATATATATATATATATATATATATATATATATATATATATATATAAATGAATAAGAAACGAAGAAAATATTAACAACGTTCAAAACATTAATTTAAAACAGTGCTCAAAATAGAAATAAAACTATGAATATTTATTATAAATTATAATTTAGAAAATGTTCAAATTACAATCTACTACAAAGTGTACATTTTGTTTCGACATTGAAGGGTCAATGTCTTATCAGGCAGTAAACGCTATTTAGAGTTTACTACCTGATAAGAAATTGTCCTTTGTCCTTTTGTAGTAGTTTGTAATACGTTCTAAACTATAATTTACAATATATATATATATAATGTTTGGTTTCTCTTTCCCAACCATACTCACTTCATAGTCTTTATTGCCTAGTGCATCGTTCATTCATGTTTCCATTTTGATCATTAACTACAGCGAAGGGCACCTCTTAGTTTGTAATTCGATGGTTAATTTAACAAAAGCTTTTAGTATATAGCTGACATAACAGCTTTTTTAGCTCGTTGTATTGTTTTATGTCAGTTGTAAGTTTGATGTTTAGCATCCAGGCATACACCCTTTTTTTTAAAAAGAACAAGAAAACATAGTAAATCCATATTTTTTGAACTGTTAGTTTCTACAGTCAAAATTTTACTTCAAACAACAGCTTCCTTTTCATGTGACGATCATGTGTCTTTTCAAATTGCTGTTCTTTTTAGCCCTTAATAAACTTTGTTTTTTTATATCTCCTGAACCTTTTTCCTTCATCCATTTACTCAAGCTCACTAATTATGTTATGTATGTGTTATTTTCCTTTTGCCTTCATTTTGTCCTGTAAATATCAAATCTTCCATCCACTTATTTCTCATTAGGTGTCAAGAAATTTCAACTGTATCTTCCCGATGTTTAAGTATAAGTTTCGTTTTAATTCTATTTTTTCGTCATTGCTCAAATGTTCGGTATGCTCAACTGAATGAGTATTTATAATGGGGAAAATGAATTCGGATACAAGTAGCAGATAAATCAATACGACATTACTAATGGTACGACGTTCGTCTTTTGGAGTACATTCAGAAGTATATACTTTAACTACAAAAAATATTGGAGTAACAAGGATGATTTCTTTGTTTTTGTTGTTCAATGAGAACATTTGGTTTTAAAATCAAAATATGAATATGAGACAAGAGCTCAGCATGTCAGCATTTATTTTCCCGTATTTATATTTAAATGCGTTAATCATCTTAAGACATAATTTCTTCTGGTTGAACCCACCAATTTTTTAAATGAACTAAACGATTAGAACACGTGACTGACATGTTTTTCTTGTTGCCCAGGTGTTGCCTTTCAGATTGACTGTTTAAGTATTAAATAGATCTAAATGACTTCTTGGTCTTTGCATTGGGTTTCACCTGTAAAAACTATTTTTTGTTAAAAAAAATAAACCAACAGAAAGACGAGAAAGCGGTTTATGGGAGAAAATCAAGCCATTTTGAAGCCGAGAAAAGAAAGAAGGTCTATCAGTGTCATTAGATAAAGACTGGAAATAGAAAATTTTCTGAAAAAGAAAGAAACTTCTGATGTACTAAACAATAGACATAGGACTCGTAGGCCAAGAAAAATAACAACGGTTAATGAAAGAAAGAAACTTCTGATGTACTAAACAATAGACATAGGACTGGTAGGCCAAGAAAAATAACAACGGTTAATGAAAGAAACTTCTGATGTACTAAACAAGAGACATAGGACTGGTAGGCCAAGAAAAATAACAACGGTTAATGAAAGAAAGAAACTTCTGATGTACTAAACAATAGACATAGGACTGGTAGGCCAAGAAAAATAACAAAGGTTAATGACAGAAACATTTTGAGAGCTATGACGAAAAAACACAAAACAAAAGTCAGTGTGATTACCAACAACCTTCATAGTACAGGGATAAAAGCTTCACCAGTCGAAAAAGACTTCAAGACCAGAAATATAGAGGCTATACCACAAGATATTAGCAAGTCATTAGCAGTAAGAAATGGAAGGCCAGATTGGAATTTGCAAGGAAGTACAAAGCAAGATTAAGCAATGATGGAAAGGCCAGAGTAGTGAGAAATAAAGGATCTACTTATGATCCAAAGCATACAGGCATATCTGGAAAGCATGGTGAAGGCAGCATCTTAGCTTAGGCTTGCAAGGCTGTTTCTGGAGCAGGCCCTTTTACATTTATTGATGATATAACTTATAATGTTATCAGTAGAATTCATTTAGAAGTCAACAGAAATATTTTGTCTGTCCAGTTCCAGAAAAATGCACCCAAACTAATCCGGAAGCAGTTTTTTATGCAGCAGGTGAATAAACCCAAAATATACTTTCAATGCTACAACGAACTTTATCATAGGAGATAAATGAATAATTTTAGACTGGCCAAGTCAATCTCCGGACGTTAATCCAATAGAGAATGCATTTCCTCTCCTGAAAAGAAGATTTGAAAGAAGAAAACAATTGAAACAAACAAGAACTAAAAGAGGATGAGTCAAAAGTCTGAAAAGTATCCTAAATGAAAAATGAAGTTTTGCGATATGGGTTCAAGTTTCATGGAGTTATTATAAAATATAACTACAAAATATTAAATGTTATGTACTTCAAGTCTATCTCTTCCTTTACTCCTAAAAATTAGGTGATCTGCTACAAAGAGTGATATGTTTTAAGCTGTTTAACACATTTATGTGTAAGTACCAAGAAATAAAATCTGAAATTCTGAACCTTTTCTCATGTGCATCTTTTGAGCTTTTAAACAAAAACGAAGGGAGTGTAATAATTTGGGCAGTATTTAAGTTGTTCTTTTTGCTGTTATTTTGAACAGTTCTTTGCAAATTAGTGTCTCTTGTAGACAGTGAAGATCAAAGGATTTCAGAATTGGTAAAGTTTTTTTTGTCCGTAAATTAAATTGAAGTAATGTCTCATATTCTGATAAACGATTAGGCTGTTTGAGTTAGATTCATTGCTATCTGTGGTTACTTCTTTACTGGGTTGACCAGAAAAAAATCACAAAAATTAAAGAACTTCGTTTTCTATTCGTCCCCACGTTATCTATATTGAGAATGCTTTATCAATATATATATATATATATATATATATATATATACTACCGGCCATAATTATTAGGCCACCCCAGTAAAGGTAATTATTAAGTAATTTTAAATTCATTTGCTGCACATTTAATTGTGCAATATTAACAAAAGAACCATTCTATTTTCATTTACAATTATTCCCTTGGCAATTAATACTCAGAAAATAGGATGAAATACATCATTTTTTTAAACATTGGGGTGGCCTAATAATTATGGCCTGTAGTATATATATATATATATATATATATATGTATATATATATAACATTAACCTATTAAACGTAGTAACTAAAGTATATAAGGTAGAATCTACTATAAAAATCACATATAAACATGAAACTAACCATTTCTTATCTTTCTTTGACATCCTAATAATAAGCAAAAACGATAAAAGTGAATTTAAGGTTTACCGTAAACCTACCAACGAAAACAAATTTATTTCTATTTCCATCACAAATAAAGAATTAAATCCGGTCTAATTATAGGTTTTTAGCTTAGAGCCCTCAGAATATGCAGCCCAAATTATTTATCTGAAGAAGAGAAATATATATTCAACAAATATTTAAATTTTTCCACTATCCACAACATTTCATCCTCAACGTCGAAACACATCCTTATAAAATTCACAAACCACAAAAAAAATGCTCCCAAAATTACACAAATTGAATAATACTACCTTCTAACACTTTTTCATATGAACTTACAAATAAATTAGCTATTCAAATACTAGAATTGTTACCACCCCCTCCAAATATTAATTGCGGGAATTTACAAAATACAGTGTCTACAATTCAATAACGTATATATAGGGGAAACATCAAGAAATCTAAAAGCGCGAATCTACGAACACAAAAGAGACTTACGTTTAGATATATGTTCCAACACTCTTGTGTTACATCGAAACAACGTAGGATAGAATTTTGATTTCTCTAATGCTAGTTTGATTTAAAAAATAACCTTTTAAGAGGAAGTACTTTAAAAACTCATTAAAAGAATTACGACCAACTATAAACACACGATTAACACATTACATTACTTCTGCATCTTTCTACAAATCCATAATCCATGAATACAAATTAAGTCTACGAATAGAAATAATTGAATAATTTAAAAATAATTCCATATATTCATAACATTGTAATATTGTTTTTTCTATATGCATTTCATTCTGTTTTACTTCATAATTAATCTATTTGACAATATTTTCTACCTATTATTTCCTAATATTATTATTTATATTTTTCTCTCTTATGCTATTTTATTTTATTTTATTGTTATTATAAATATTATTTTTAATATTAGCATCATTATTAATTTATATTTTCTTATTATATATTATTATATTTTCTCCCATTTATTATATATTATATTATATTATTGCATGCTATTTATATCGCTTAATGCTAATATTGTAATATAATATGATACTTTATATATTACTATTATAGGTTTATATGTATGTTTTAATATTTCTATATATTACTTATATTACGTAATCATGATATTTGTAATAATTTTATTACATAGATATTTAGTATTTTCTTACATATGATTTCATTGAAAGATTCTAACCGTTAAAAACTTATTTTCAAAAGTTTATTTATTTATTAAAAAAAATTCGCCTTTTACTTATATGTATTACTTTGATAGGTTTTAAATGGGAATATATTTCGTTTCATCATTTACACACATACTAACTTTACCTACTCAAAAATACACATATTC
>JBBBDQ010000807.1:2552500-2597500 GCA_037127315.1 Ascarosepion bandense | reverse complement strand
GTCAGTTACTCAGTTAAGTTCCATACGTGATACACACTTTGGGCGATCATGTCTCGACTGGGCAGAAGATTATCCCACAGTAGTTTGCCATTGCTTTCTGCGGTATACTGGTTGCCAGCCAAGGCTATAGAATCCAATTTGTCCTGTTATTTAACCCATAACTGGAGGGAAGAGACGGATTAATACCCATCCCAAGGGTATTTGTGTGTAGGTAAATGCAAGGAATTCAAATGGAATTCGAACTCGGCTCCCCAATTTGTCGTTCCGAGTCGATATCGACGGCACCACAACGCACATCCTTATCGAACTACCAGGTGCATAAAGTCGAATGATATTACAGATGTAAAAACGCTAATGATATTAAAATTTATATTTATGTTATTGCTAATATAAAAAAAAAAATGTTTATCCACCTTTTAATTATTTTATTTTATATTTACTTATATTTATTCAGAATTTATTAACAGCTTAATAATTTTATCAAATTCAATTAACTTTTTTGTTTTCACAGTGGGAACTGAAACGGGAGTTTCAACTGCACCAAGCGTTTATCTTCGAGAAGATCCAATTTGCGGAACGCAGTTAGAAAATCAAAGTGAATTACGGTCACCAACAGCCGAACAAGCCGCCTATTATCTTGACGCTGCAATCGCAGCCAGATCAACAGCAGGTAATGTCGATATTTTCTCTACATATTAAAATTCTAATTGCTCCTGATAAAGTACACCACCACATATTAAAAATTTATTTTCTTATCATTTCTAATCTTGACAATATATAAAAACACTACTTAAAATTCCAACGGTATGAAGCAAATAGTTGAGTTACTCGGTTTTGTAAATTCCCAAACATTATTTTATTCAAATTTTATTAAACGAAAGCTAAAATTAATGAAACGCATAATGACAAAAGAGGTTTTATCAAAATTAAAGCACAGAATATAGTGAAGATAAAGAAAACAGGGAAGCATCAAGTAACTTAACTAACGAATTGCTGCAAATGGGTGGTAGATATCTCGATATATTCAAGCCGGTAAACGAAAATAAACTATTGTTTAATAAATAAATGGAGCGTCTACTCAAATATAAGCATCACCTTTAAAATGATAAAAATGAAAAAAAAAAAAGTTCAATTGCCATATTTAATAAATGCACACTTCTCGTTAAAACCTTTCAATGTCTATATCTGCTAAATTTATTTTCCTAAGAAACAAATTAACTTTTAAGCATTTAATAGCTTATTTAATAAGACATTGTTTCTTATATATATATATATATATATATATATATTCGTTTGGGAATGTGTTATTTCTGCAACCTAGGTTTCAACATGTCGGTATCTTCAGGCTATTTATAATAACTGATTTTACAACGATTTTCAAACGTACGACATGGATTTTTACGAACGCGCGAAGTCTTGAAAGTCTCAATTTTTAAATAGAAGTCGAAACGATTAAAAACGTTTTCCAATATTTAGATGAAGAACTTAATCTACTAACTGAAAGTGTCTCTCCATCCATGAAAACACAGTTTAAGGTACGTAAACACTAGATCTAACTATCTGAGAAGCATAATCAAACGCATTCCCAAGGAAATAGAACATAGACTATCAAGAATCCTTCCCACCAAACAATCTTTGATGAAAAGAAAAAGATTACGAAATAGCCTTAAATGAATCTGGCCTTACAGCCAAATTAGAATGCAAACTTCTGTCAAACAAAGAAACGAAAAATAATACTAGAAATTGAAACATTATTTGGTTCAACCCACCGTTTAATTTAAAAGTAAAATCGAAAATAGAGCAAATACTTTTTTAAAATTAAACAATAAATACTTCCCAAAACACAGAATTAAACAAAGTTTTCAATAGAAATTCAATCAAATTAAGTTATAGATTCACTAGTAATTTAGAAAATTACATAAAAAAACAAAACGCCAGAAACCTAAATAATGACGTGCAACATAACAATAATTAATAAAGAATGTAACTGTAAAGACAAAAACAAATGCCCACTTAACGGATTTTATAAAACAGAAAGGAAATCAAAATTTGACTTACATCCATTCATTTTTCTTTCAGTCTACGGTTTCGCTTTAACTGGAAACAACTATTGCTTTTTAGTCTTTCGTGCCAATGTCCAAAGAATCTGAGCTCCAGGACCATGGATTAGTTTTAAAGCTCTCATTACACCCGAGCAACGCCGAGCTATACTGCTAGTAAAAAACAAATGAAAAAACTAAACGCAGTTCTTTAATCAAACTTGTATAGAAAAGGGATTTCTGTTCAAATACATACACACACACACACACACACACACACACACACACACACACACACACACACACACACACATATATATATATATGCTTAAAATTATATAAAAAATTGTATGATTTAACGCTCTCCGTATGTGTGTGTGTGTTTTAATAAGAACTTTGTACAGCCAAGTAAAACACGTCTATGGATTAAACACTAATTTATTAAAACCACCTAAGATACAACATTACAGACCTGCATATGAAATCGATTAAAAAACTATTATCGCTATCCGGTTTTTACCGAGGAAATCATCAGATGATGTAACATGTTGACACTAGAAGTGAAGCGATATACGCTTATTTTTATTTTCATGAGTAAAACGTGTGATTAGTAGATATTTCGTTATTTTTCTTTACTATTGCCCGGGCACTAACCTTTGATAGTTAAAAGTAGTAGTGATATTGTAATGGTTGTGAAAAATAATTTTTTTTATGGAAATATGATCCAATTGTCTCTGTGTGCCTCTTTGTACTCGTATGTACACGTGTGGATGCGTACAGAATTTTCATCATTTTATGACTTAAATAAACATTGTACGCTTACTCAACATAAAACATCGGTTAATGTCACCATGTAATAAAATATCCATGAAACAGAGATTTTATAATTGGAAATAATCAATAGATAGATAGATAGATAGATAGATAGATAGATAGATAGATAGATATGAACAGACATAGATAGATAGATATGAACAGACATAGATAGATAGATAGATAGATAGATAGATAGATAGATAGATATGAACAGACATAGATAGATAGATATGAACAGACATAGATAGATAGATATGAACAGACAGATAGATAGATATGAACAGACATAGATAGATAGATATGAACAGACATAGATACATAGATAGATGGATATGAACAGACATAGATAGATAGATAGATAGATAGATAGATAGATAGATAGATAGATAGATATGAACAGACATAGATAGAGAGAGAGATAGATATATATGAACAGACATAGATAGAGAGAGAGATAGATAGATATGAACAGACATAGAGAGATCGAGAGATAGATAGATATGAACAGACATAGAGAGATAGAGAGATAGATAGATATGAACAGACATAGATAGATAGATAGATAGATAGATAGATAGATAGATAGATAGATAGATAGATAACATCTATGTCCACTTGTTTTGATTATTTGCTGGAACTGATTCCGCCATAGGCGAACTTCTTGTAAGTTAACTTTGTACCTCTTCCTTAAGATTCGATTATTGTTGTGACTGGAAGATTTTTCAATATATATCTTTAATGCCAATGTTCCTTCATACTGGAACCCTACCCAGCTCATTATAGTTATATCTCAGTAGCGTGATCCAGGTATATGAAATCAATCTTCTCTTAATAACATTGACATTGGATACATCTTTACCTAATTGACTACTTACGATTGAGCGGAAGTTGTGTAAGTAAAATTTATTGAAAAGATAGTCGTTGATGTTCTCCGATATTCCTTAAATCAAAACCTATTAGTCCAATCAGTCACTAACTGTTTACTCTAGAGACATCATCATCTTCCATAAGCTTTTTTCTTTTAATACACAGATGAATATAGCCCTCCATAACATCTAATTCTGTGTAGCTTAGTAACCACTTACTATCAGTTTCTGTTCTGCCAACCATTTATAAAGACTTGTTGTTTTTCAGTCTCTCTTGCCTTGAATATGGTCTGCGAATTTCAAATTCTTCAAACTCACTTCTCTAATTATGTATCCCAGAAATGTCAATGGTCACTCTTTGAATATAAGTATCGTTTTCCTTCCTCTCTTCTTTAAAACTTCCTTTTTGCTTACATACTCCGTCTATGGTATTCTCAGCATCTATTTGTAAAAGCAAATCTCTGTTACTTCAGTTTTTATTTTCATATTACCCAGCATTCACATAGAGAAGAATTGATATTCAATTAGTCAGTTAATTGCATACGTAATACACGCTTAGGCGATCATGTCTCAAAAGAGAGATGACTGACTGGGCAGAACATTTTCCCGCAGTAGGTTGCAATTATTTTCTGCTAACCATGGCTACAGAACCCAGACTATTTTACTATTTAATCTATAGCTGGAGGAAAAGGCGATGAATTAATACCTTTACCAATGATATTTTTGCGTGTAAGTGAATGCAACGAATTTAATCAAAATTCGAACACGGCACTCCGAATTCTCGTTCCGCACCGATATCCACGGTACTACAACGCACATCGATTGATATTTTAATAGCTGTTAAACATTCGTTTTTTTTTGTTTTTTTTTCTATTTAATTTTTCTTTTACTTAATATTTTGTTTAGCTTTTCGGAGTCAACTTTTGCTAATCCAACGAACATTCTAATTTATTTGTCACATTTTCAGTTATCTGCTAAAATATTTCATAGGATATCCTTGAAATCCGAAATTAATTCCAATAAGAAGTGAATATTTAACACGCTCTTTACCTATACACTACCGGCCATAATTATTAGACTACCACAGTTTTTAAAAGAAATGATGTATTTCATACTATTTTCAATATTTACTGCCAAGTGGATAATTCTAAATGAAAAAGATTTTTTTTTTGTTATTATTACTTTGCAAAATTTTACAAGGCAAGGAAGTAATGATGAACTAGTTCGAATCACCCTAAATTTTCTTCATTCTTTTTTTGATGAAACTGCAATATAAGTAATTATTAAATATTTATAAATTCATTTGTTGCACATGTTATTGTGCAGTATTAACAAAAAATCACTCTATTTTCAGTTACAATTATTCGCTTGGCAATAAATACTAAAAAATAGTAGGAAATATATCATTTTTTTTAAACACTGGGGTGGCCTAATAATTATGACCGATAGTGTATATGAATCAGTTTTTTAAGGACAAAGCAAAAATTAGTGGTTGATATCTACGTATGTATTACTTCCATTAGGTTGATATCTGTGCATAATAATAATAATCATAATAATAATAGGAACATTATTTAATCATTTCACTCCAAGCAAGTTAATAAATCCAATACGATTCAAAACGTAACTGAGTCTTATAGAGTAAGAAAATAAAACAATATAATGAATGAGAACAATAAAAGAAAAAGAATTAAGAAAACAGAAGAAAACGATTTACATTACGTTTGAGATCACATTTTACTGGGAAGTAAGAAGCCGGGAGAGATTTCCACGAGCGAAAAGTGCCATAGAAGAAACTGTTAGCATAGAACTTACGGTAACATATAGCCATTTCAACTGAAGAACATGAGACCCTCCGACAATATTGTTACCTTTTAAAATCAAAAATATTCGTCTATATTTCTGCAATAAGGTAGTATTTATAGTATTTCCATTATCATCTTTGTTGCCATTTGTACGACGTTTCGGCCGTTGTACGCTCCGACCTTCTTCAGTTGTTGAAATTTCGAACTGAACCCTTTATTACAATCACTGGGATATATGAACTTGATTCCTTACGTAGTAGCGCCTCTTCTGGTAGTCATATGAGTTATTTCCCTTAAACCCTTTAAGTTACCTGTTCACCACTCCTATAGCCTGGTATTGAACTCACAATTCTTTGGGTCAAGTCACAAAACTAACCAACATCTATATCCACTAGGCCATGTGTCCTTAAATGGCAACAAAGACGAGGACAATAGTACGAATAATGTAACTACTCGAAAATATTCATTACCCACTTGTAAAGGATGGACACAAAATAAGCATCAATCGTGAATTATAAACAATTTTAATTGACTACATTACGTTTCCTGATTTGTAAATAAGTGTTTTTTAGTTCGTCAAGATTTGAACAAGGTAAATTAATAAAACTGATATCAGGATTAAGTAAATTTATGTTTATCTTCAACATCGTCAAAGTTTAATACCACATATTTTTCAAAGGATCTTTACGTTTTTCATTTTGCTTAAAGGGCTTCCGTTTTAATTTTAATTCAGTTGCGTATAGCAGCTTTTACATTAACAACCGATAAAATGTTTATCTTTCACTAACAATCTAACTTTCAAAAATAATCAAAATTTCTTGCTACCAAACCGGGTCTAGCCAAGCAACAACTGCAAATCTTAAGCTGCTCACTTTTTGCGCTCTTTGTTGGCTGTACTGAGGCCTTAGGTTGTCGTGATATAAAACTGTTCTTCTTTCAGGCATTATTATGAGCATGCGTTGTTTGAATGTTCGCAAGATTTCATTGCTTGTAAACATTTGTAAATTTGAATTGGTGTGCAACCTTTTATATCAAAAAATGTTTAATACTTTATACTTAATTTTGAGACAGTATTAACGATTAACATATGCTGTTGCTCAAGGCCTACAAGCATATAAAATAAATTAAGTACATTTAAAGTAGGTTTATATAATATTAAATACATATCCCTACATTATACTTTTTCCACTAATAAAGTCGCTGATGTTTTAACGTAGAAATGCCTTTTGATGTGGAAATGCCTTTTAATGTGGAAATGTCTTATGATTCGAAAATGTCTTTTTATGTAGAAATTTCTTATAAATTTCTTTATCAATATTCGTTTCCATGTTTTTGACATAGTCTCTATCGTTTGTTTTATTTCAGCATTATCTTCTTAGAAAAAAATAAGTATGTAATCGCCTAATACAACGCTTAACACTTTCTTTTTTTATTGAATAGCAAAACATAATGATCCTAAGTTTTAAGAAAGAAAACGTATAGTGCAACTTCCGGTTTTGGTTAAAAATTATTTACTAACACATAACTTAATTCCCGGGCCTGACACATAGATGGCGCCACGAATAAAAGAAATCCATGTAATTTTTATGAAGTACTAACTTTCAAATTGCACGTAAAAATATTAGATTATTAGTTTACAAATTACAGTTATTTAATTGAAGCTACTGTTGCAAATTTTCCAAACTATGGAAAAATCTGAATTTCGTGTGTTGATAAAGCATTCCTTTCTGATGGTAAAAAATACTGTTCAAGCAAAGCAATGGCTTAATAAGTGTTGTTTGGACTCTGCTACGTCGGAAACAACGGTTAAAAGGTGTCATGCTGAATTTAAATGCGGTCGTACAGACACAAATGATGCTGAACGCTCAGATCGCCCAAAATTGGCAGTTGTCCGAAAAAAAAAAACCCAAAAGATTCACAAACTTGTTTTGGCCGATCGTAAATGGAGTTGTGTGAGATAGCAGAGGAGTTGGACATATCAAAAAGCAGTGTATTCGCCATTTTGCATGAACATTTGTCAATGAAAAAGATGTGTTTAAAGTGGGTGCCGCGTTTGCTCCCAGTCGATCAAAAACAACGCGTCGACGATTCAGAGTGGTTTGCAACTGTTTCAACGCAACAAGAAAGAGATTTGAGTAAATATGTGACAAGGATGAAATGTAGATCCACCATTTCACTCCGGAGTCAAATCGACAGTCAGCTGAGTGGACAGCAACAGGTGAACGCCGACCAAAGCGACCAAAGATGCAAGCATCAGCAGGTAAGTTTTTAGCCTCTGTATTTTGGGATACGCAAGGTATTTCATTCATCGATTATCTTGAAAATAGAAGAACTATAAATAACGAATGTTATATAACATTATTAGTGCGTTTGAAGAAAGAAATCGCCAAAAACGGCGACACATGAAGAAGAAAAAGTAATCTTTTACCAAGACAAAGCACATTGTCACAAGTCGATCGCAACGATGGCAAAATTACATGAATTTCATTTCCAATTGCTTCTGCATCCACCCTATTCTCCAAATCTGGCCCCCAGCGATTACCGGATGTTTTCAGACTTCAAAAGAATTCTCCAGGGTACGTGATTTGGCTCCAATGAAGAAGTGATATCGGAAAATGAGGTGTATTTTGAGGCCAAAGACAAATTGTCTATAAAACTAGGCATCGAATTGTTAGAGAAGCGTTGGAATCAGTATATCATCATAGAAGGAGACTATGTTGATGAATAAAGTGGAATTTTGCCTAAAAGTTATTGTGTTATTAGTTAGGATCGGGATTTATTGAGTGATGTGTTAGCTGTGATTTTTTATCCAAGATTTCGCTGATAATTTGTTCGGGGGTTGGGTTGGGATTTTATATTTTATTTTTGTACTGACTTCATCGTTTACATTTATTTATTTATTTATTTACGTTTTTTTTTCTTGAATTTAATATATCGCGTTTACAGTTTTATTTCAAATTTTCTTGATTGAATCAGCCTCTTTTCTATTTAGCAGCTAAATTTCTCCTTTCTTCATTTTTCTTTCTTTCTTTTCATCATAATAATCATTTTGCCTAAAAGTATTTTTTTTATTCATGCTAACGTTTATCAGTTATAATCCTCTGTTTCACTTGAATGACTTTTTTTTTCTTTTTTCAAAACATAACCATTCTCTCTAAACGCTTTTGGTAATTCCTAGAAATTTTAATATTTTTGTAATTCATGTTGACATTTTTATATTATCTTCTATAATTTACATATCTATTTCTGCCTGTACACTCTTACAAGTTTTTTTTTGTAAATTTGTTCTCATTACCTTTCTTTCTTTCTTTCGTTCTTTCTTTCTTTCTTTCTTTCTTTCTTTCTATTTACCATGCCATTCGTTGTAATTTTAAAATCTTAAACAATTTTTAAAGAGATTTTGATAATTTAATATTATTTTATTACTTTACTACAATAAAATATTTAATGAAAAAATGGGAACATCAAAGAATATTTTAGAGAATACTTAGATAAATCTTTCACTTAATCAGAATAATGAAACCTGTCTGCGTGTTATTTATAACTACTGCCATCCCTATATAATAAGTCATCCTAAAAATCGATTAGATTTGATTGATTATATACGAAAACTATCGCGATACATTAACACAATTATAATTTTGTAATCTAGACAAATTCTCCATAAATATTTTTGGAATTATTACTAATTATGAATTTTCCCTGTTCATAATTTTCTTTAATAACCTTGTGGATAAAATTTAGTTTTACTAATGTTCACGAAATACAAGGCCCAAGAATCACTCAAGGTAGAGCCTACTGTGTTGACACATATTAACCTAAGAAAAGACAAGAGTTAGGGGTATAGAGCTGAAGCAGATTATTTTATTATAATTATAAAAAGAAAACTTTATGTTCTTTAAATGAGAATTGGTAGTATTTAGGTTTAAACATTCGAAGCTACGATGCAATTATTTAATGATATATTTTTCTTCAGTTTATAACATGTCCTCATTAGATATATGCAACTAAACCTGTTATTTCCCCAAACATTCTGGTGAAACGAGTAGTTAAACATTCACCATGATTAAAAACGAAACCAACCATATGACATATTAATTTTTTTGTAGCGTCAACGATTATTTATCCCAATCTGGTATACTGGTTTTCATATTTATCTATTCACCCAGTGCCTTGGTGACATTGCATCACTGAGAAGAGGGCTTTTTTGACTGAGAGCAACGGCCCCATAATACTGGGTAATTTTTAGAGATTTTTGAATTTAACTCTTTCTTTAAAATACGGGGGTAGATTTTTCTTATTTTGCTGGCCACTTGTTTTTATGGATCGAGCATGTGAACAATGATGAGGTTTTAGAAATGATGGAAACGAAATGGAACCTCATATTAGCATGGAACAGGCTTGCCTCCCAGTGAGTAAAACACTACGCTTCCTTGGCCTCACACTTTCAGCGGACCTCAAGTGAAGGTAAAACACTACGCCAAGGAGGCGTAGTGTTTTACAATCCATTGCTAAATCCGCAGCTATGAAAGTCGGTTCTCTGTGCAGGGCCCGGAATTTTTTTCCGTCTGAATCTATCATGCACATATATAAATCTACCATCCGCCCGTGTATTGAATACTGTTGCCACATCTGGTCGGGTGCCCCTGCTACTCTTCTCGGGCTTCTTGACAAAATACAACGGAGAATCTGTAATGTGATCGATACTGACTTGGCAGACCGGCTGCAGTCACTCTCTCACCAGCGTGACATGGCTTCCCTGTGCCTATTCTATAAATACTTTCACGGCTTCTGCTCCGATGAACTTAGATCATTGGTGCCTCCTAGGTACGAATTTGCACGAGATACTAGATTAGCAACTAGGTTTCACCCTTTTACAGTGAAACACATAAGATGTAATTTCTACTCCAACAGCTTCTTTTCTCGCGCTTCCCGCCTGTGGAATTCCCTTCCACATGCCTGCTTTCCCAACAGCTACAATCTCCAGGAGTTTAAATGTAAGATCAATAGACACCTCCTATCACACTAACTTACATCTATTCTTCCAACACCCTTACCATTTACCCAACCCTCATTCTCGGTATCCTTACCTGTCTATCACCCTCCTTCTGACATTTCCTATATCTAACCATCCTTTCTCATCACTTTCCTCCTTATGTAACCCCCTGTGCAATCGTGGCAGTGGAATGCCTAGCTCGGGGCGAAACGATCATTAAAAAAAAATGATTATTAACATGAAAAGAAAGAAAAAAGTTTAAATGATACAGAAGATTATAATAGAAAGTCATTCAGATGATACAAAAATTATAAGTGTTAATCTGTATTACCAAGACTTTTGTACGAAATGATTATAATAATGAAAATAAGAAAGAAATTCAAATAATACAGAAGATTATAATAAATAGACATTGAAGTGATAGAAAATTATGTGTTAATCTGTATTTTTTTTTTAATCATATCACCCCAAGCAAGGCGGTAAGGCCACTGGTGTGCAGGGGGCTACGTAAGAATGAAAAGATGGGGAAAAGAGAAAGCCGGAAACCACATCCTAAACAGGGAACAAGGGATGAGCCTCTTCACCTGTTCAATAGACGTGGGTGGAGTGTGAACCGGGCGATAGTTCAGTCTATCTACTCCAATTGAAAAAAAATAAACAAAAAAGAAAAGTGAAAAGATTGGAAAAGAGAAAGCCGGAAACCACATCCTAAACAGGAAACAAGGGATGAGCCTCTCAAAGACCTTTGTACAAAATGATTGCTATAATGAAATGAAAGAAGGAAAGATTGTCATATAGAATATATCAAATAGAAAATAGAAAGAATGAGAAAATTTTTTAAAAATCATATAGGTAAAATGATAAATAAAAGTAAGAAAATATGTAATACAAATTTATTGAAGAGTTCACATAAACTTAAGTTATTTTCTAATAAATGAAGAAACGAATAATTTAAAAGATATTGGTACTGATGTATAATGTATAACTAGAGAAATAATATTCACGAAAAAATACAAACGTTTTGAAAGACAACTATTCAAAAAAGACAAAAAGTGAAAAATTATTAAAAACAGGGAAGCAAGCAATAAAGGAAGAATGGTTATAAAAGTTATTACAAAATTTGTGTGTGTTTTAACGTAGTGGTGTAGGCAAAGTAATGTTAATATGTGATCACTTTCACATCTTGTTGATTTTGAAAAACCATGTTTACCTGTAGGGATTTCGTGCTTCGTATGACCGACTTAAGCCAAAAATACCAGTGCTGATCGTGACGATATCAAAGTATTTTGAATCATGAATGAAATACATTTCAAATTCACAAATGTGAATATTCTTTACATTTTGACAATGTGCGTAAAACATCAGCCCCATATATATATATATATATATATATATATATATATATATATATATATATATATATTCAAGCATATCATTTCAAATTGTCGGTTGTTTATAACTAATTTCGGTAATCATCTTTAATTACCGTAATATATATATATATATATATATATATATATATATATATATATAATGGACTCTCCCGTCAATTTCGACGTATGAGTGTCTAACTCAGATTGCCACACAAAGAATTGTTTAGAGTGGTGAAGGCTTGTGTAGCACCATCCACACTTTTGGGAACCGCTGATAACAAATAATCGGTGCAGAAGTTCGCCACAGATCGCATGAACAGCAGATCTCAGTTATTTAACCTATAACTGGAGGGAATTGACTAATTAATACCTTTCCCAAGGGTACCAGTGCGGAAGTAAATGCAGAGTGAAATTTGGAACTCGGCTCACCGATTTCCCCTTTCAAGCCGACATCCACCGCACCACAACGCACATCCGTACATAAACGCTTACAGCACCTGGTATTCCCAAGCGGTCACCCATCTAAGTACTGACCAGACTCAACGCTGCTTTGCTCGATCCAGGATATCCGCAGTATCCTTCTGTAGAACCACATTTCAGTTGCTTCAAGTTTTTTTTCATCTTTGATGATATTGTCCAGCATTCCCTGTCATACTGAAGAAATGACAACACATAGCAATCCAGTACTCACTTCTTGGTTTCTAGCGAAATATATTTTAAAAAAAATATGTCTAATGTATGAATTTGAATGTACCAAACAAAAGCAAATAGTTTTACAGGTCACGAAAAGCAATATAAAAACCTCAAAACACAAAAAATATAGCCACTCAAAAGTTCACGTGTAGATAAGTGTTTAAATTTTCTTTTCTTTCCTATTTATAGTCAACTTGTAGACATAGTTGAAAACATAAAAGTCTTTTGCAAAATTTTAATAAAAAAGTATAAATATATGACTGTTTCTTTTTACTTTCGTTTTCTATCTCATAAACCAATTACACAACGTAAACACTTGATATTTACTTGAACATACATCTTCTCGTTTGGAATCAGTGGTGTGAGAATTTCAAAGTTTATTGGGGTTTAGCTAGAAACGAAAAATATATAAGAATCACGTGAAAAGTTTGATAACTAAAATGATAATAAATATAATGTGTGTATAACACTTCAGACATAACTAAAAATATATATGTAAAAAGATAATATGAATAAAGACAACGAGACATTATTTTTTTTAAAAAGTACACACTTTTGTTTATTTGACATAAAAGGGCAAGTAAAGAAAAGCTATGGAAAGCTATGATCAACCACATTCTTAACAAATTTGACACCTAAAGAGAAAGCAATCGATAAAAGAAAACAACTAACTACTCGCTTAAAACAAATAGTTGATAATAAATTATGCCACGCAATGTTGAAAAAAATTCTTATATTTTATGTTTAAAATTTGGCATATCGCATATACTAGTGTATAAGCAGACATCATATATAATGCAACTTCTGAATTTTTCGTATAAATGTTAACCACCGTCTAGAAAATGTTTACCTGTATTTTGTTCAACTATTCACAGAAATGTATTTTTCTTCAATAAAATTACCTGTGTATAATGCGGCAAGTTATTTTTGCGTAAAAAAAAACAAAAACAAAAAAAAATAGTCGTTAAAATTCGGACTCTGTAGAATAAATTCTTATGATTCATGGAGTTCGCATTTCTTAATGCTGCAATTTGTGTGTAACTTTTCCCAATAAAAGAATAAAAACTACACCTTTTTTTCTTAAAAAAAATAGAATAATTTACTCAAACCAATTTTATGAATACTGTGAATGCTATGGTTGGCAATGTAAGCGTTGAGGAATTTTTTTTTTAATTTGAACCCGGAATTCTTTTAAGTACCGTGTCTATTCAGAACGTTGGCGATCATGACCTTTTACACTTTTCTGTACCTAGTAGTTCTCAATGATTTTTATCTTGTTCTTTCTCCCAAATTCTGTTCTGCCATTTATTTACACAAGCCTATTAAGTATGACACTCACTGCTTTCTCCTATCCCCCTATTTTTCTATTCGCGCTGTGAGTATCAGATTCTCCAAGCCCTCCTTTCCCATTGCGCGTCCCAAACATTTAAACTCTCTCTCTTCCTGATGTTAATTATAAGTTTTCTTTTTATTTCTAAAACTCGTTTTTGTTCACATATTATATCCTCAGGATATCCTCAGGATTCTTCTGTAGAACCACTTTTCTGTTGCTTCAAGTCTCTTCTTCATCTTTGAGGAGATTTCCAGCATTCGCTGCCATACATGATAGATATCACGTAACAGTTCAGAAATATTTCTTTGTTTACAACGAAATTTTCTTGTCTTTTGGTACGTGACTTAGCTTTTGAAATGCGTCTTTGGTCATTCCAATACACCTTTGGATCTCAATGTCGCACGTTCTGTCCTGTGTTAGAACATTTCCTGGGTATTTAAATTTTTGTACCTGTTTGATTTTAGTATTCCCGACCTGTAATTGGCATTTTGTGCTTCTCTTTTTGCTGATACCGTGTTTGCTATCAGCATTGTGCCATCTGCATATCTTATATTGTCAAAATTGTGCCCCTCAATGATGAATTATCGCAGGGTTTCTAGTTCTTTCAGAATTACTTCGCTGTGTAGATTGAATAAGTCCAGTGAGAAAATATACCCTTGTCTTACACACTTTTCTATTTTTGTTTGTCTACTAAACTCATTTCCTCTCAATATGCAGGTGTTTTTACTACCAGTATAGATTCTTGATTACTCTAATCTCTTTCTTGAATATGGCAAGGTTGCTGGCTGCCCTAGATCTTTTTGGCGTACTTTACTGAACGCCTTTGTGTACCGTACAAAACACAGGTACACGCCCTTCTGCATTTGCATTGTTCTTTCTGATAACATTCTGAACATAAGCATCGCATTCCTTGTTCCGGTGTTTTTGACGAACCCGCACTGTTCTTTTCCTATCTCTAGTCTGATTCTGTTGCGCATTCATCATAATTCGGATGATGAGTTTTGATATGGGGCTCATTAAGCTGATTTTCTGGTTGAGTTCACATTCATTTACCCTGGTTTCTTAGGTAGTGCTATGAAAATGGATATACTAGAAGGGTATTTATACCTGAAATTAAGATACAACTGAATATCTAAGAAACTTCAACTATGTCTTTCTATTTTTTTTTTGTTAATTAGGAAAGAGTGCTTGAAAAATTCAACACTTAAAAATAGCGAGTAAACTACCTAATATTTTGTGAATGAGTGGCAGAGCAGTAATAATGAAGAACGGTAAAGAATCAAGCATTATTAGAGCCACAAATGATAGAAATATATATAGCAATGATTGCCAGCGTCATAAAGAGATACAACACATTAAAGAAATAGCTGGTAGTTTTTTACATGCAATCAAGTGGCATCATGTTTCATCATTTCTTCAATACTGTTGTTTGATAGCTTTATTTATATTATCTACTTGGTTTCATTTTATTTTCCTTTCTTCTAAACTTAAAGCAAAGATCTTCCTGTTTTGTTTATAATAGCACTTGCAGTATAGCCCGGCGTTGCTCGGGTGTAATGAAAGCTTTAAAACTAATCCATGGTCCTGGAGCTCAGACTCTTTGGACGTTGGCACGAAAGACTAAAAAGCAATAGTTGTTTCCAGTTGAAGCGAAACCGTATACTGAAAGAAAAATGAATGGATGTAAGTCAAATTTTGAAGTTTGGTGAGAATCGAATAAAAATTGCGGATTTGTATAAAGGACATACAGACAAACGGACACACACACAAACATCTTGTCTTATATATATATATATTATCGATTTTCTGCACTATTGTAAGAACTGCAACCTTGAAACTTCTGAATATCGTTTCTTATGTCTTTGTCTATGAGTCTATAAAATTTGATTAAAATCGGACCACTCCTTCTATAACCCGATTTTTTCGATTATCGATTTTTGATATTTATCGGAGGTACCTCGACACAAAACCTAGCTAAGAACACTCGCAGAAGCTTATAGTACAACTGTGTAAATTTTCAAGAAAATCGGTTCAGCCGTTTATGAGTCTATAGGTAACGGACATACACACACATACACACATACACACACACATACACGCACAGACAAAGTTCCATTTATAAAATAAGTTTAGATATTTTGTTTTTTGTTACCAAACCTTTCAGTCCATTATAAATTCTTATCGCAGTGCCCAATCTGTATAGAAATTAAGTTCTGTATATTTTATCATTTTATCATTAGTATTTTTAAACAGTATTCACTGCTAATATAATTGTTTGTGCTTTTGATCAGTTCAGTTTATATCTTCAAGTGTAAAATCTATGGGGAAATTATTTTTGTGATTATCATTACAAGAACTATTTGATCTAAAAATATACATTAATCTATCAACTTTTTAAAACCCAATTTTACACATATTGGCTTGAATGAATATATCTGTTAATTATATCATATTTTTAACTCTATACTACCTAATTTTTATTTAGAGAAAAAGTGACATCTATCTTTCCACATAGACTAATCCTTATCTTTATGTCGCCTATAGGACAAATTCTTAAAAATTCTCATGACAACTATATCAAAAATACATATAAAATTCTATAATCCGAACAATATTAGAAGTGATAAAAGATACATACCTTCATCTTAGTACAAATATGTATTCACCTTTATTTATAAATGTAAAAGACAATAGGAAAACTGTAATAGCTGCCAATGCGTTTCATCCAATGTGGACTTTTTCAAGGCAAAAAACAAAATGAATTTATTAAAAACAAAGTAACTAATAACAAAACAAAATGTCCTCAGCAACTGAAAAAATTTAAAGAACGCTATTTTTATAATCTTAACTAAAAATTGTCTCAAATACTGTTACGTGTGGAGATATTGTTCTTATTGCTATGTTGACAGATTCAACCAATTTCTTTTGATTTCTTGATACTGTTGTATACGTTTGTTAGGGAGAGTAGTAATTCTGTTAAAAATGGTGAAATAGGGAAAAGGCCTGGGCGTAGATTAATATTTAGGTAATATTCAATAGCGGCACTCTCGAAGATTTTCCTTCTAAGTGACTTATTTTCTTTTTTATGAGTGTAGTATTTTTAAAATCAAAATTTTTCTTGAATTTATTTCTATGTATGACTAGTTAAGTTGTTATTTCTGATGTCTCTTTTGTTATTATTAGTTACTTTGTTTTAATAAATTCATTTCGTTTTTTTTTTGTTTTGTTTTTTTTTGCCTTTAAAAAGTCCATATTGGATGAAACGTGTTGACAAGTAATACAGTTTTCCTATTGTCTTTTACATTTATAAATAGTATCTTTACTACAGGTTAACTCTGAGATTTTTCAAATACTCATTTATGTAAAACAATGCATCACAATATACTGTAATACAACAGAGAGGTGTTGTCTAAACAACAAAGTCTCGATGCTTAAATAAATAATTTTTCTTTTCTCACTCAAGATTAAAAATCATAATCTCTTAATGGTTAAATAGTTTCTTGTATATATACACCTTATTTATTATTTATGCGCATACGTAGATAAACTGACACATTTTCTGAGACAGAAGGAATATATTAGAGTAGATATCTAAGAGGTATCTGTCTAAATTCAAATATCTTGTTGGACACATTATTCAGCTATCGAATGTCAGATACATGCGCCGGGGCCAACAGAAAAGACAAAAGCTTGATCCTATCACCGATACTGAACATGATTATCCCCAGAGGGTCGAATATTCATCTACTGCCAGAGTATGGAAAGAGAAAGAAAGTGAGAGGCAGAGAAACTTGAGATGTAAATCTCAAATTAGTTATAGCCGACATGATCAGCTACATGTCTTTTTCACCCAAGTATTACAATGTGCGTTGTGGTACAGTGGATATCGGCTCGGAACGAGAAGCCGGGGAGCCGAGTTCGAATTCCAGTTGAATCCATTGTATTCACTTACGCGCAAATACCCTTGGCAAAAGTATTAATCCGTCTCTTCCTTCCAGTTATGGGTTAAATAGCAGGACAGATTGGGTTCTATAGCCTTGGTCGGCAATCAGTCTACCGCAGAAAGCAATGGCAACCTACTGCGGGATAATCTTCTGCCCAGTTAGTCATGTCTCTTTTGAGACATGATCGCCCAAGCGTGTATCACGTATGGTACTTAACTGACTGATTACAATAGTGGCAACTGGAATTCTTGGCTTAGATCACGATTCCAAGATATGGTCAAACACTTGGCTGATTCTAGTCTCTCGAATGTGGCACCATCAAATATAAACGGACAAATTCAACCCAACCCTAAATCAAGAGCGTATCGTAGTATTATGGACATCAAAAACACTTCTTTTTTACTTCTTCTAGATACCCATTTCATTCTTTTATTCACAAAATCTCTTTTTTCACAGACATATCAGTTCACTCTTTCTGTCATTTTACGTTTTAAATTCCCACTGTTCTCATTCCATCCTGCCTTCAAAATGTTTCCAGAAAAGTTTTTCATTCGTACTTACCATTTTTACAAAGTTCTTGGCTGTTTATGCAAATATTCGTATCCTCTGAATTACTTGAATGTCTTCTTTATATATTTCTTTCTTTCTTTCATATTTCATTTTTCTTTTTTAATCATGATTCGTTTAAAAAGTATTTGCTGTTTTATGAAGACGTTCATATCTTATGTATCTCTTTAATGCCTCTTTTCTTTCTTTCTTTTGTTTGTTTGTTTCTTTCTTTCCTTTTTCTTTCTTTTTAATAATGATTCGTTTAAAAAGTATTTGCTGTTTTATGAAGACGTTCATATCTTATGTATCTCTTTAATGCCTCTTTTCTTTCTTTCTTTTGTTTGTTTGTTTGTTTCTTTCTTTTTTCTTTCTTTCTTTTTAATATTGATTCGTTTAAAAAGTATTTGCTGTTTTATGAAGACGTTCATATCTTATGTATCTCTTTAATGCCTCTTTTCTTTCTTTCTTTCTTATTTTGTTTGTTTGTTTGTTTGTTTCTTTCTTTTTTCTTTCTTTCTTAATAATGATTCCTTACAAAAGTATTTGCTGATCTATGCAAACGTTCGAATCATCTGTAACTCTTAAATGCCTTCTATATTTCTTCTTTCTTACTTTCTTTCTTTTTTCATTTTTATTTTCTTAATAATAAGTTATTTCCAAAGTATATGCTGCTTTATGTAAACGTTCGTATGATCTGTATCTTTTAAATAGCTTGCTTTCTTTCTTTCTTTCTTTCTTTCTTTCTTTCTTTCTTTCTTTCTAATGCTTTATTATGAAAAAGTTCGTATCTTCTGTATATCTTGATTTGCATTCTTTTTTCTTTATTTTATATTTATTTTGTAAACGTTAATATCTTCTGTATCTCTTGAATTCTTTCTTTTTTCTTTTTTTTCTTTTTTCCTTCCGACCCTCCTTTCTTTATTTATTCCAAATATATTTGTTGCTTTATATAAATGTTCGTACCTTCTTTCTTTCTTTCTTTTTTTCTTAATGATGTTTCCTTTCAAATGTATTTGCTTTATATAAATGTTCGTACCTTCTTTCTTTCTTTCTTTCTTTCTTTCTTTCTTTCTTTCTTTCTTTCTTTCTTAATGATGCTTCCTTTCAAATGTATTTGCTGTTTTATGCAAAAGTTTTTCTATATTTTAAATGGCTTCTTTCTTCTTTCTGCCTTCCTTTTTTATTACTGATCGAAGTTTGTATCTTCTGTATCTCTTAAATACATCTTTCTTTCTTTCTTTCTTTCCTTTATTTTTCATTTATACTTCATTTCTTTCTTTCTTTCTTTTTCCTTTTTACTTCTTTTCTTAATAATAATTTCTTGTAAATCTGTTTGCAAGTTTACGAAAACTTTCGTAACTTCTGCATTTCTTCAATGTCTTCTTTCTTTCTTTCTTTGTATTTAATAATGATTAGTTTGTAAAGTATTTCCTGCTTTAGTCATACGTTTGCCTCTTCTGTATTTCTTGAATGACTTCTTTTTTGTTTCTTTGTTTATTTATTTGCTTCTTTCTTCCTTATTTATAATTATTACTTTCCAATGTATTTGCGACTCTGCGCAAGTGTTTGTATCTTCTTTATGTCTGTATTGTATTTTTTCTTTATTTCTTTGTTTATGTATTTATTCATTTTTAATAATATATTCATTAAAATGTATTTACCGCTTGTAATAAAATTTCATATTTTCTGCATCTGTTTCATGCCTTCTTTCTTTCCTTCATTTTTTCTTTCTTCCTTGTTCAATATTGTGTATTTTCAAATGTATTTGATGGCTTATGAAAACTTTCATAACGTCTGTATCTCTTGTATGGCTTCTTTTTTTCTGTTTTATTTGTGTACTTTTTTCTTCTATTTATTAATGATTCATTTCAAAAGTATTTTCTGCTTTAATCAATTATTCATATCTTCTCTATCTCCTTTAATGCCTCCTTTCTTTCTTTCTTTTTTCTTTCTTTCTTTCTTTCTTTCTTTCTTTCTTTCTAATGGTTCCTTTCAAACGTATTTGCTGGTTTATCAAAAGTTCGTAACTTATGTATATTTTGAATGCTTTCTTTCTTTTTTCTTGTTCTTTCTTTTTTTTATTCATGATTCCTTTTAAAGGTTTTTGCTGCTTTTCTAAACGTTTATATCTTTTATATCTTGACTATCTTCTTTTCATCTTTCTTTTTTCTTGCTTTCTTCTTTTTCTTTCTTTCATTCTTTCTTCTTTTTGTATTTCTTTCTTTTCTTTTAATAATGATTCCTTCCAAATGTATTTGCTGCTTTATTCAAACGTTCGTACCTTCTTTATCTCTTGATTTTCTTTCTTTCTTTCTTTTTTCTTTTTTCTTTCTACTTATCTAAATAAAACCTTAATAATGATTCCTTTCAAATGGATTTGCGACTTTATGCAAAAATTCATATCTTCTATATCTCTTTCATGCATCATTTCTTTCTTTCTTTCTTTTTTAATACTCCTTCTTTTTATATGCATTTGCTGTTTTTATGCAAATCTTCTGCTCCTTTTCAATGCCTTCTTTTTTCTTTCTTTCTTTCTTTCTTTCTTTCTTTCTTTCTTTCTTTGTTGATAATTATTATTTTCAATGTATTGCTGCTTTATGCAAACGCTCGTATGTTCTGTTCCTTTTCAATGCCTTCTTTCTTTCTTTCTTTCTTTTTTCCTTTGTTGATAATTATTATTTTCAATGTATTGCTGCTTTATGCAAACTATCGTATGTTCTGTTCCTTTTCAATGCCTTCTTTCTTTCTTTCTTTCTTTTTTCCTTTGTTGATAATTATTATTTTCAATGTATTGCTGCTTTATGCAAACTATCGTATGTTCTGTTCCTTTTCAATGCCTTCTTTTTTTCTTTCTTTTTTCTTTCTTTCTTTCTTTCTTTCTTTCTTTCTTTCTTTCTTAATAATGCTTTTTTCAGATGTATTTTCTGATTTATGCAAACGTTAGTAAATTCTTTATCTTTTGACGGCCTTCTTTCTCTCTTTCTTTTTTTAAAGAATTATTCCTTTTAAAATTATTTGTTGCTTTATTCGAACGTTCTCATCTTTTGTAACTCTTGAATGTCTTCTTTCTTTCTTTCTTTCCTTCTTGTTGCATATTTCTATCTCCACTATCCCTTTTTAGATCATTATTTTCTTCCTTTCTTTCTATTAAGTTATCTTTTTTTCTTTCGTATAATACGATTTAATCTACAAGCTCTTCATTTACTGTTTTTGTTAATTTTGCACTATTTTGCATAGAGCCTTTAGAGTTGGATTGATTGAACCCTGCCTTAATCAGAATAGATCCACATATACTAGAGTATAAGAATTATTATGCAATCTATGTCGTTTATACTTTTCCTCGTATTTGTTCATGTGCATAGTTTTGTGTGTTTGTGTGCCATCGCTAAATATAATCATGTTTTATAATATGTAGTTTTAAAATTTGTAACTTTTGTAAAACATCCAGCAGTAACATTTTATAACATGTAATTTTGAAATGTAGTTTGCGATTTAAAAATAAGAATAGATACGCTGGCATTTTTATTTGCCTCTGTTGCATGATTGTAAACTGCAAACAAAAGTATAACTGTTCTTCATTATACACAATATTCAATGCACCTTTCTTATCGGTTTGTGTAATTCTATTAATTTCATTCAGAAAGATCTTACAATTCATTTTCAGATTGATACTTGATGAATTCTTTCAATGAAAATAAGTTTCTTTTCATCCATTCTTTTACATCGACATCTGTGCTTGTCAATTTCATTTGTTTTTTCTTTCTTTTTTTTTTTTTTTTTTTTTTTGTTATTCAGATCCACCTAGAGAATCAACGACAAAATCTTTTGTTGTTGTTACGCTCTTTAAAATATGGGCTCAGTTGTTGTTTTTGAAAACTTAATGTAGGCACTCTGCTATTACGGAAATTAAACTATGATCCTGTCTGAATTGTATATGTAAACTTTTCATCTGCATTACTAACAATCTATGAATACTAACAAGAAAGATATCGTTAATTCAGCTATATAAATTAAGAAACGTTTTTTTATTCAACAAATAAGGAAATATTTCTGGGGTTATTTTTCTGCTCCTTACTAAACTAAATTATTGGATTCTAAGTTAATATTTGATAATATAAAATAACTTATTATAATACTAAATGATTAAATTTTACATTTGTCTAGATTTCTATGATCAGGTAGTATTTACACTATTTACATTGTTCGGATGTGCATTGTGGTGCAGTGGATATTGGCTCGGAACGAGATATGGGGAAACCGAGTTCGAATTCCAGTTGATTTCATTGCATTTCACTTACGCACAAATACCCTTGGGAAAGGTATTAATCCATCTAGTTCTTCCAGTTATGGGTTAAATAACAGGACAGATTGGGTTTTATAGCATTGGTTGGCAACCAGTCTACCGCTGAGAGTAATAGCAACCTACCGAGGGATAATCTTCTGCCCAGTCAGTTTAAGCGCATATCACGTATGGCACTTAACTGACTGACTGACTGACGTTGTTTGGACTGTTGTCCTCATCTTTTTTGTCATATTCACGACGTTTCGGTAGTTGTTTACTCCGGCCTTCTTCAGGTGATTGGAATTTCAGACCGAACCCTTTATTTCGATCATTGGGGTACATTGTTCTCGTTTCATGAGTCATGCCACATCTGAAAATCTTAATTATCGAGTTATTTTACAACTTTAAATAACCCACAATGAATTGATAAGCCGTATAAAATGAATCAGTCACTTATTTGAAATTTATTTGAGCATTTAATCGTGCAGTTATTTTTTCATGTTGTTTAAAATTATTTTTCTTGATTTCTTAGCATATCTTAATTGATTTTTTTTTAAATTATCACATTCTATGAAATTATTTTAATATAAATTCTCCAAAATATCATTCAAAGTGTAAATTAATGTCTAGAATGTTTTCTAAAATAAAATCAGTTGTAAAGCAAAAATAAGATTTTAAAAGTTTTGCGCATATTTATTTCGGATAGAATATATTGAAGATTTCTAGCTTTCTAAATAGGTTCTACATTAAACCAGTTTATTAAATCCTCTTGCAAATTACGATTCATTAAATTAAAATTTATCAATGCGAAGCAAAATCAATCAGGGTATGATGACTGAAAACGGAAAATGAAACAGTTGATTTGCTATTTGATATTTTAATATTTACAATTTTTTATTTTTTTTTATATTATTCCAGCTAACTTTTATGGATGTATCGAAGTTAATAATGATGCAAAATATGAATAAGCATTAATGTTTGTCCTTTTCTTTGCTTTTTCAGATGAAGAAGAAGTCCGCCATTCACATTTGCTTTTTACCCTCCATGTTTACCAGTACAGGGTTGAGAAAGTCAAAAGTGGTTTGCCTGGGGGTAAGTTAATGCTACAATCAATCTTCCCATCTTTTCGTGAGGAAATGGTAAAAAGAGATCATCTTTGAATTAAGTGAAGGAGTGTCAACTATTGAGAGATGTTCAAGCTTCCAAATGCTTTCAATAAGACTACTATTTTCAGTTATTATATTATAAATAAAATTTATTTCAGATTACGAATAAACTAAGTATTATTTAATACATGTATGTAAAAATTAATATTTATTTTTTTCATATACTCTTTGTAATCAAACTATAATTGAAAAAAATTCGGATCTTATAAACTTATACATTATTTATTATTATGATTATGATTAAGAATCATAATAATAATTATAATAATAATAATAATGGAACAAAACAGCACATTGAAAGAATTACTGGAAACCCCAGCTTAAGAGATATACAAAAACTTGTCTTATTAAGCACAGCCCACACACTAAGGAGAACTTTGTCTATGTAACGCTAGGGATGATGGAGAAGATAGAAAAAAAACATTAAATGGGGCCATAACAACACACCACAACCTGCCTTAGGACTTCCCGAAGACTTGGGTGGCAGTGCGACCATAGCAGAAATCGAAATATGATGAAAAATTACATAATAATAATAATAATAACAACAACAAAAATAGCAACAAAGGCACAAAAATGTTCTGATAAAAGTGCTTGATATCAGATCTTGAGGCTTGACAGAAAGTTACTTAAAATTATGTTTTTGAAATCAACACCATGCAAATTTCGAATAATAAGAATGCTACACATGTTATAATTTTTATAGTGTCTGATCTTTATTGATTAAAGATGTTAATATTAAACATATATTGTCTTACCAGTGAGGCATTTCCTCTAGGCTGGGTGATACATTGAGCATCTCTGTTCATGAGAAAGATTAATTTGTGTACATCGTGACCGGTATCGAGGTTTTTCAAAAACCTTTCAGAAGATCATTCATATTTGGCTGTAACACTTGTGTTCGATATACACTTATCAGACTGGTTGCCATGATGGATATATTGAGCTTCGTATATTTTTAGCCTAGTGTCATTTTATTGGCGTATGCTCGCTTACTAAATAACAGCAATCCATTATAATAATCACCATCAAGTTACTCACGCATGAGTCGCATTCTACTCACATTGGCAGCATTTTATTTGTTTTGCCGGATTGATTACTAGTACAACCGTATTTCTCAATACAAAAGATGTTTGTTCAAATACTTGTATTTTTTAATGTTTTTATATCTTATATGCAATTTTTAAGCATAAACATACAGTATAAATACTTTTAAACATTGTAGCTTTTTTTTCTTAAATCACACTCTTCAGTTTAAAGATATTGGAAGAGTTACATCAATCATTTTATTTACACTGTGTAAACTGTTGCCCTCATCTTCATTGCCATATTCACGAAGTTTTGGTTGTTGTACGTTCTGGCTATCTTCAGGTGCCATTTCTTCGATTTTTGAACGGAAGCCTTTATTTAGTCCACGGGGTTATATTATTCTAATTCCACATGCCATACCATTTTGGATATCTCAGTTTCAGTTCATTATCTTTAGTAACTGATCTCTCTAAGTTTTCCCCCTCTGCTGTGGCCAAGTATTGAACTGAAGTTTTGGGTCAAGTCACATTTTGAATCAAACAACCGACACTTTTATCCACTGGGCAATAGTGTGCCACATGAATGGATTTTAAAGACTTTAAATATATACAAGATATCGCCCGTCATCATCAATTTCATCAAACAGTGCATGTCTATTTGGAAAACAACCCTTTACCTCAATCATATAAATGGAACCTATAAGTCTGATGAAATAAACATCAAAAGAGGTATATTTCAAGGTGATTCTTTATCTCCCTTACTAGTCTGCATATCATTAATAGCACTAACCAGTCAACTTAATAAGACAGAATGTGGTTATAAAATAGGCCAAAAGAAAATAAGCCATCTATTTTACATGGATGACTTAAAGTTATATGCTAAGAATGATAATGAGCTGGAAGGTCTTCTGCAAACTGTAAAATGCTTCAGCGAAGACATTGGAATGAAATTTAATTTGAATAAATGTGCTAAAGCTACAGTTTTACGTGTATCAATACAAGAAACATCCTCAATTAGCCTAGACCCTGCTGTAACAATAAAAGAATTGAAACCAGAAGAAGCTTATAAATACCTAGGTGTAAATGAGAGTGAAAACATTCACCATAAAAAAATGAAAGAAGTAGTGCGTAAAGAGTACTATAGAAGGCTACGAATGATATTAAAAACTGAATTAAATTCACAGAATAGAGTTATGGCTATTAATAGCCTTGCAATCCCAGTTGTCCAATATAGCTTCAACATCTTAAACTGGACTCTAAACGACATCAGGCGAATGGATGCTAAAACAAGAAAGCTTCTTTCTAAGCATAAGATGCATCAACCAAAGGCTGATGTAGACCGTCTATACATACCCCGTAAAGAAGGTGGAAGAGGTCTTATTCAGCTGGAATTGTCATACAAGACAACAACTATTGGCTTACTAACATACATAGAAACAACAAAGGATTGGATGATACAATTAGTAAGGCAACATGAAGAAAGAAAGAAAAAATATTCAATAATAAAAGAAGGCAGTAAATACAAACAAGATTTACAGTTAGTAGATTCTGTAGAAAAGCAAAACAGTAGCCAAGAACCAACTATTGCGGCAAAAAATATGAAAATGAAAGCCAAAGATGAAAGCTCTTGAAAAGATGAAACAACGCTGGCAAGACAAACCTCTGCATGGCCAATATCCAGAACGTGCCAATAAATCCAATGTTGACAAAGTTAATACTCATCGATGGTTACGTGCATCTGGATTAAAGTCTGAAACTGAAGGATTTATACTTGCAGCACAAGACCAAAGTCTTTTCACGAGAAACTTTCAGGCAAATATTATGCATAATAATATGGATCCAAAATGCAGGTTTTGTGATAAACACCAAGAAACAATAGACCACCTAATCTCAGGCTGTTCTGTGCTTGCCCCAAACGAATATAAAAATCGCCACGATAGAGTTGGGCAATATTTACATTGGGCAATGTGCAAACATTATGGAAAAGCTGTAAACAAACACTGGTATGAACATCATCCAGCACCGGTTACAGAAATAGAAGATGTAACCATTCTATGGGATTACACCATCTACACAGACAGAAAAATTGAAGCAAACAGGCCAGACATTATTGTTAAAAACCAGAAGGAGAAAACTTGTCTATTAATTGATATGGCTTGTCCAGCGGATTGTAACATAGCAACCAAGGAATTTGAAAAACTGTCAAAATATAAAGACCTGGAAATTGAAATAGAAAAAATGTGGAAATTGAAAACAAGAGTTGTGCCAGTGATAGTAGGTGCACTTGGAATGATAAAAAATGGAACAAAACAACACATTGAAAGAATCCCTGGAAACCCCAGCTTAAGAGATATACAAAAAATTGTCTTATTAAGTACAGCCCACACACTAAGGAAAACGTTATCTATGTAATGCTGGGGATGATAGGGAAGATAGAAAAACATGAAATGGAGTCATAACAACACGACACTACCTGCCTTAGGTCTCCCCGCAGACTTGGTTGGTAGTGAGACCAAAGCAGAAATCGAAATATGATGAAAAATGACATAATAATAATAATAATTATAATAATAATAAGAAGAAAAAGAACAACAACAACAGCTATGTGGAAATCTAAGAAATGTTGGCATATGTGAATATCAATAATAACAGTTGTAGTTGGATCCTTCACATTGATTGGAAAAGGTTCCGATAGAATCACTGTAGGCATTCCGGGTTTGCTCAAGACTTAAAGAAATACGAAAACAATGTACACACAAGTACACTTCATACATTACGAGAGGCTTTACTGAATAAAATGCGCGTGATCTTAGGGCTGCTGCTGCTGCTGCTTCTTCTTCTTCTTCTTCTTCAAAAATGATCGGTGGAAAATGTCATGAAGCCATTTCTGATACTAGGTCTTTGGTTGTGAAGAAATCAAAGGAAATAATAATAATAGTAATAATAATAATAATAGGCCAGACAATGTCTATTAATTGATATGGCTTGTTCAGCGGATTATAACATAGCAACCAAGGAATTTGAAAAACTGTCAAATTATAGAGACCTGGAAATTGAAATAAAAAAATGTGGAAATTGAAAACAAGAGTCGTGCCAGTGATAGTAGATGCACTTGGAATGATAAAAAATGGAACAAAAAAGCACATTGAAAGAATCCATGGAAACCCCAGCTTAAGAGATCGAAAAAAAAATTGTCTTTTTAAGTACAGCCCACAAACTAAGGAGAACTTTGTCTATGTAACGTTAGAAATCGGGGACCCGAGTTCGAATTCCAGTTGCATTCCTTGCATTCACTTACGCACAAATATCCTTGGGAAAGGTATTAATCCGTCACTTCCATCCAGTTATGGGTTAAATTGATTGGGTTCTATAGACTTGGCTGGCAACTAGTCTACTGCAGAAAGCAATAGCAACCTAATCTTCTCCCCAGTTAGCTATGTCTCTTTCAAGACATGATCGCCCAAAGCGTGTATCACGTATGGCACGTAACTGAGTGAATCTCAGGATGTTCTGTACCTGTACTAAATGGATATAAATACCGTCACGATAGAGTGAGGCAATATTTACACTGGACAATGTGCAAAAACTTTTGGAAAGATGTTAACAAAAACTGATATGAACTTCACACACCGGTTACAGAAATAGAAGACATCAAAATTTTATTGGATTTCACAAGACAGGCATATTAAATCAAATAGGTTGGACAAAATTGTCAAAAACCCATAAGAAAAAAAATTACCTACTAATCGAAATGACTTTTCCAGCGGACTGTAGCACAGCAATCAAGGAATTCGAAAAAGTATCGAATTATAATGACCTAGAAATCGAAACAGAAAAATGTCAAAATTGAAAACAAAAAGGTACCAGTCATTAGTAGGTGCATTTGGAATGATAAAAAAGGAACACAAAACACACTGAAAATCCCAGATTTAGAGAAATAAAAAAATGTCTTGATAAGTACAGCCGACACACTAAGAATAATTTTGTCCCTGTAACGCTAGTGATGTTATGAGAGGTTAAAAGACAATTAAGAAATGTAGCCATAACAACACACCACTATCTGTCTTAGGTCTTCGTAGGTAGTGGGAACTATAACAGATATCGTGATATAGTGATGATGAAAAAATAATAAAAAAACAACAACAATGATAATAACAACAGCAACAATATTAATAATAATAGCAACAATAAAAGTGTATAGTGAAAAAGATATATATCGAGGAAAATATGCTGTTACTTAACTTCTAAATTATACAATCATTTGAAAGTTTAAAGAAAATTTTCTACTGTTTAAATCGGTTCGATACAAACGAGTGCAAAGTTTTTGATCCGATCTAAGACTGAATTTTTTATGATGTTCGGTTATATATGTCGGATGTAAATCAGTACTTGTTCGTAAGTCCATCATTTATATTTACGATTAAAATGTCATTTTTCTGCTACGATTAAATAACTATGTACAAGTATTTACAAACTACATCCTTATTTCTTTCGACCACAGTCAAGTAATTTTCTGCTTTTTTTACTTAAAAAATTATTCCTTCAAACGTATAAAAAACAAAACAACTGGTAAAACAGTTTTAAATAAAAGTTAAATAATATACTCAAATAAAAATTGCATTTCATCAGATATGCAGGAGTGTTCATGTATATACACTTAGTATGTAACTATTCTACTGAACTAAGGTTAGCTTAGTTCTGCTCCAACGAACTTAAGTCACTGGTGCCCATGCAACAGGTGTTTACTCGTGCAACAAGTTTGGCAACTGGGTCCCACCCATTCACAGTTAGATTAACCAAATGCAGACGACAATTCTACTCCTGCAGCTTCTTCTCTCGCACTTCCCGCCTGTGGAACTCGCTTCCATATTCTTGCTTTCCTGACGCATACAACCTCCAAGAATTTAAATGCAATGTCAATACTCATCTATTAACCACTTGATTGTAGTTCTTTCACCACCCCGTATGTCCTTTCCTTTCTCTCCACCTTTGTAACTGTTATTACACTTGTATTCCCATCCTTCTCTTGCTCCTTTACAACTGGTTCGTCTTTCTCTTCACTCTCTTCTACTTAATGTTTTTACTCTAATGTAGACCCCTGCACATCAGTGGCATTACCGTCTTGCTCGGGGTGATACGATTAAAAAACATAGTTTTTATAACCACGATTCTAACATGCTAAAAATGTCTTGCGAGACAATATTATGCCTTTTTTTATCGTTTCACCCCAAGCAAGGTGTTACCGTCACTGATGCGCAGGAAACTACATATAAGAGTAAAAGTTTAAGCAAGAGAAGAGCGAAGATAAAGACGAACCAATTACAGGGATGTCAGAGAAAGGACAAGAGAAGGATGGAAACACAGGTGTGATGATAGTTGCGAAAAGGGTGGGACCCTTGTTTGCTCGAATAAATTCTTGTGGAGGGAGGCACCAGTGACCTAAGTTCGTCAGAGCAGCAACCATGAAAATATTTGTAAAAGAGATAGAGGGAAGCCACATCCCGCCGGTGAGAAAGTAGCTGGAGTCGAGCTGCTAGATCTGGACCAATCATATTACAGATTCTTTTTTGGAACCTGTCGAGAACCCTGAGATGAACAGCAGGGGCGCTTGGCCAGATATGACAACAGTATTATATGCACGGTCAGATGGTTGATTTGTATATGTGCAAGATGAATTCAGTCGGAAAAAAACTTCCTGGCCCGACATAGGGATCCAACCTTCCTAATAGTGGATTTAGCTATTGATTCAATGTAATGGTTATAGTTGAGGCTGGAAGAGAGGGTGAGGCTGAGGAGGCGCAGTTTTACGACATTTGCCTAAATAGTAATTTAGAAAACTTTGTTTTGCGTAAGGACATCAACGTAGAGTATAAAATGAGCATCTAATCCCCAGTAATGACCTCCATAACAAGGCGGTCTAAATTTATTTATTAGACTTAACTTAATGCACTAACGAGGCACTATTGAGGATCAAACTCATTTAGTCTGATAGGCAAGCTTGTTAATCGATACGTGACGATAAGGATACCATATAGGTGTGAAGTTGTTTAATCGCCCCGATAAAAATATCAAAAAACTTTTATTTTTTATAATTTCTTATATTTTTACCTATGTATTTTCTTTGATAATTTGTTATTTACTTACTTTAATACCTACATTTTTATACAATTTAGAGAAATGGTGTGTTTGTTAACAAAAACATATGTTTCTAAGCATATATATTTAGCCTTAATTATTCTAATAAACAAACTTGGCAGAAAATTTTGTTTTAGATTTTAGATCTTTTTAAGCATTCAATCTTATTTAAAATTTAGTCATGTTTTTAAGACGTCAATACGTACATACTAATGCATACAGACTTAGATATGTACAGTGTTTTTCTAAGCGTAGATTAGATGGGGCAAAAGACCGACATTATGAAGCACCCAGTGAGGATCGAACTCACTATTGGAACCTAACTGAGCTAGCGCGGAAAACCTGCTAATTTATTACATTACGTGCACAAAACGTTTTTCCTAAGCGTAGCTTAGGTGTGACCCAAGGCCGAAACACGCTGTCTCTCTTCCACTCATGCGTACATACATGTGTGAGTGAAAGAGAGACAAAGAATGCATATAAGTCTCTAGAATACGCAAAAATATACATGCCAGCCAGTAACAAGAATTTAGTGTTTAATATGAGGTGCGCACTCAATTAATATTTTCATATCTTCATTCTAACTTATATCCTTGGAACGAAGATATCTAGAAAGAAGTTCAACAAAATGGACTATTGTTAATATCTGAAATTTTGCCTAACTTACCACACTCCTCTTCATTACCTCATTGACCTCGTTGAACTGTGTCTTGTTGAACAGCGAACAATAATAATAACGCATAAACACGGACAAATGTAGATGTCTGTGAATTTATGTATATGCAGAAGTGGAAGAGAGGCAAAGAGTGTATATGAACACCTAGAGTACACACAAACATATACGCACGGATGAGTCACCGCTAATGCTGTCATTATGTTTGGTTAGCGCCACGATCTCTCGGGCACTGGTTACGATGCCGCGGGCTGTAGGGATTTGTCAAAGCACTCTATAGCGTTAACAGGTCATTGTTCTTCGAAAGCTGAGCCAGTAATGTCATCAGCAAATCCGAGTTGGTAATCTGTTAACAGCCATTATGTCTCCGCTCTTACTTCCGACAGCCAAAACCATCATCCTCTATCTTAACAATTGCAAAATGAAATCTATCAACATCAGCTATATTCTTTTAAAAAGAAAAGAAGCATAAAAATCATGTAAAAAGTGGTTCGAGATATTAAAAAAATTCTTTGAATTACAATCTTTAACATTTTATTTAATTTAATTGCTTATATATTTCAGTCCTAATTACTTTTCTTTTGTATATATGTTAAATACATTTACAATTTGTTTTCAAAATGTACGAGAAAAGTAACCATGAAAACATCTATGTATCGTGTCCACTCAGGAGCATGGTACTCCTCAACTTCTTGTCCTTAGAAATGTTTGTCTTTTTTCCTTTTTTTTTTTTTTTTTTTGCTATTTCTCCTGTCCTACTAATCATTTACACAAGCTCGTTAGGTAGGTTATTCACTGCTTTTCTGTGTCACTTTAGCCGTCAACGTTCTATGAGTGTTAAATTTTAACATCCTCTTTTCTCGTTATAAACCCTAGAAACTTCAGCTGTCTCTAACTGATGCTTTGCATAAGTGTCTTTTTTGTTTCCATTTTCTTTAAAACTTTGTCTTTGCTCAGTCCATGGGATTCTCAGTATCCTTCTTTAGAACTACATTTTTGCTATTTGTCTTGTGGTGCAGTGGATATCGGCTTAGAACGAGAAATCGGAAAGCCGAGTTCGAAATCTAGTTGAATTCTTTGCATTCACTTACGCGCAAATACCCTTGGTAAAAGTATTAATCAGTCTCTTTCCTCCAGTTATGAGTTAAATAATAGAACAGATTGGGTTCTATAGCCTTGGTCGGCAACAAGTCTACAGCAGAAAGCAATGGCAGCCTAATGCGGGATAATCATCTACCCAGTCAGTAATGTCTCTTTCGAGACATGATCGCCCAAACGTTTATCACGTGTAATAAATTGTCGGTTCAAAATTCCTAACGGCTGAAGAAGGCTGAAGCGTACAACAGCCGAAACGTCCTAAACATGATAGCAAAGATAAGAACAATAGTCCGAATAATGTAATTAGTGCAAATACTATGCTCATCTCAAAAGTATAGACGTAAATAGATAGATAGATAGATAGATAGATAGATAGATAGATAGATAGATAGATAGATAGATAGATAGATATGAACAGACTGAGATAGATAGATAGATAGATAGATAGATAGATAGATAGATAGATATGAACAGACTGAGATAGATAGATAGATAGATAGATAGATAGATAGATAGATATGAACAGACTGAGATAGATAGATAGATAGATAGATAGATAGATAGATAGATAGATAGATAGATAGATAGCTAGATAGATATGAACAGACTGAGATAGATAGATAGATAGATAGATATGAACAGACTGAGATAGATAGATAGATAGATAGATAGATAGATAGATAGATATGAACAGACTAAGATAGATAGATAGATAGATATGAACAGACTAAGATAGATAGATAGATAGATATGAACAGACTGAGATAGATAGATAGATAGATATGAACAGACTGAGATAGATAGATAGATAGATAGATAGATAGATATGAACAGACTGAGATAGATAGATAGATAGATAGATAGATATGAACAGACTGAGATAGATAGATAGATAGATAGATAGATAGATAGATAGATAGATAGATAGTGAATGACTCATCTAATTTGTTAACAGTTTCATAAATGCATATAAACAGAGATAAATAAATGTGTAAAGCTTGATCAAGGATAGATATGAAGAGACCGATAGAAAAGAGATCATTAGAGGAATAAAAGGAAAGAAATACATATGCATGACTGGATTGATGAGAATTGTCGAGTCAAACATTTTTTTTACCGATTTGTGCTCTCTTATAAATGCTCTGATTATAGGTATATCTTTACAAGCCACATAAATAAATAAGAACGGAAATAAATAATATACGAATGCTGATTAATGCTAGAAATATAAATCTCTGCTGTGTTAAGTTTTCCGGATCGAATTAGATGCCAATGAATCTTCTTATTTTTGTTTGTTTTGGCGTTTGTATGCGTGTCGCTATGCTATCATTTTCAGATTAACAGCAGAGTTTTAGATATTTGCTAAGCTCAACTTATTCATGAGAAATGAAAGGAAAGCCGAGATAGATAGATTACATTCCTATAATCTTTGAAATAGAAAGTGTCTGTCTTTTATAAAAAAAATCGCCATTTTAATTCCTACATTTTGACTAAACTCGAACACCCACCAAAAACGCCATTGAGGAAAGCACTCACACTGAAAAGTTGTGTTGACCCAAAACGCAGATTCTGTTATAAATATCCTGACACAATTGACCATCAAGCATTCACTGAATAAGAACCTCGGTATGATAAATTTGGCCAATAGTTTCACTGGAAAAATATGTAACTTCTATGGGAAAGAAACTGCAAAAAATACCAGTATGGACATAACCCAGACCCGGTTAATGAGATAGAACCTGTAACAATATTTTTAAGATATTACAATACACACATACAGAATAATCAAAGCTAATCTTCCAGACATCGTGATCATAGATACATTACAATCCTCAGACTGCCATGTCAATAGAGAAGCACATTCTGTTCTTGTAGGCTTTGATCTGGTGAAAATATTGGATGTACTGAAAATCCAAAGGCACTAGGAACATAATCCACAATAATAATCAAAATGTTAGAGTATTGAGGAAGTTGGTGTCAATCCATCTCTAGTGAATTATCCATATAAATGTTGGTGTTAAAACAAAATCTGTACGAATACTGCGATTTGAGCATTCACTTAAACAAGTAAAACTCTCAATTGAAGAATGTAAAACACTGCCGAAGAAATAAATAATATAATATTTATAACAGTTGGTATTTAATATGGTTCATAAAATTGAGAACAGTGTTAGATATTCTAAGGGAAACATTGCCCCTTTATTCAGATCGGTGGCAAAATAAGATGCTTGGGTTATCATAAAAAAAAACAAAAAACATCAAAACTAACAACGTGTGTTTCTCTTTATGAATAAAATTGATAAATATAATAACTTTATTATTATTATTATATCATTTTTCATTATATTTTTATTTCTGCTATGGTCGCACTACCTACCAAGTGTGCGGGAAGACCTAAGGCAGGTCGTGGTGTGTTATTACATATTTTCCATAGTGTTTGCATATTGTCCAATGTAAATATTTCCCCACTCTATCGTAACGATTTTTATATTCATTTGGGACAAGAACAGAACAACATGAGATTAGATGGTCTATTGTTTCTTGGTGTTTATCACAGAACCAGCATTTTGGATCCACATTATTATGCATAATATTTGCCTGAAAGTTCCTAGTGAAAAGAATTTGGTCTAGCGCTGCAGAAATAAAGCCTTCAGTCTCAGATTTTAATCCAGATGCACGTAACCATCGATGACTATTAAATTCAGCAACATTGGATTTATTAGCACGTTCTGGATATTGGCCATGCAGAGGTTTGTCTTGCCAGCGTTGTTTCATCTGTTCAAGTCTTGCCAGCGTTGTTTTATTATTATTATTATTATTATTATTATTATTATTATTATTATTATTATTATTATTATTATGTCATTTTTCAACATATTTCGATTTCTGCTTTGGTCTCACTACCAACCAAGTCTGCGGGGAGACCTAAGGCAGGTAGTGGCGTGTTGTTATGGCTCCATTTCATGTTTTTCTATCTTCCCTATCATCTCCAGCATTACATAGATAAAGTTTTCCTTAGTGTGTGGGCTGTACTTAATAAGACAATTTTTTGTATATCTCTTAAGCTGGGGTTTCCAGGGATTCTTTCAATGTGTTGTTTTGTTCCATTTTTTATCATTCCAAGTGCACCTACTATCACTGGCACAACTCTTGTTTTCAATTTCCACATTTTTTCTATTTCAATTTCCAGGTCTTTATATTTTGACAGTTTTTCAAATTCCTTGGTTGCTATGTTACAATCCGCTGGACAAGCCATATCAATTAATAGACAAGTTTTCTCCTTCTGGTTTTTAACAATAATGTCTGGCCTGTTTGCTTCAATTTTTCTGTCTGTGTAGATGGTGTAATCCCATAGAATGGTTACATCTTCTATTTCTGTAACCGGTGCTGGGTGATGTTCATACCAGTGCTTGCCTACAGCTTTTCCATAATGTTTGCATATTGCCCAATGTAAATATTGCCCAACTCTATCGTGGCGATTTTTATATTCATTTGGGGCAAGCACAGAACAGCCTGAGATTAGGTGGTCTATTTTTTCTTGGTGTTTATCACAAAACCTGCATTTTGGATCCATATTATTATGCATAATATTTGCCTGAAAGTTTCTCGTGAAAAGACTTTGGTCTTGTGCTGCAAGAATAAAGCCTTCAGTTTCAGACTTTAATCCAGATGCACGTAACGATCGATGAGTATTTATTTGGTCTACTATGGTCTCAGTATTTACAAAGTCTGATGGATGACCTAAGGCAGGTAGGGTGTGTTGTTATCGTTACATTTCATGATTTGTTTTTTCTAACTTTCATAACATCACTAGCGTTGCATGGACAAAGTTATACTTAGTGTGAGGGTTGAACATATGAAGATATTTTTTATATTTCTTAAGCTGCGATCTCCAGCAACTTTTCCAATGAGTTCCTGTGTTTCATTTTTTTTATCATTCCAAACGCTCCTATTATTTTCGTTGGTTAATTCTATTAGGGATATACAATGTAGTAAGTAAGACAAACAATCACCTTGAAATATTCCTCTATTGATGTTTATTTTATAAGTCTTTTAGATTCTATTGATATGATTGAGATGAAATATTGTTTTCTATAACTAGATACACTGTTTGATGAAATTAATGGCGACGGGTGATACCTTGAATATATTCAAAATCGTTTTAGATGTAGGAATGAGGTACACTATTGAATGCTTTACAGCAATCTATACAGGTATTATTGAAATACTTCTTTGTATTTAAGCAATTGTCCAAGATTAATAAGTAATTGGTATTTACATCTGTAAGAGACACGGTTGCACCATTTCCCTTCAACAAGTAGTATACCATTTTTTTCCAAGAAATTTTTCTTTTTGTCAGAATAGATATAAACAGTTTGTAACTAGTGGGAAACTATAGGGAAGACATGATATTTGTTTGCAGGTTTTGGGACATTTGTATCACCATTCTTTGGCAGAATCTTTGGTTACCTATGCCGGAATTTTCGTAGAAACATTGACCATTTTTTAACTTCTTTGGCTTGTTTTTGTGTGTTGTAAATAGAGCCAAAAGTTATGAATGTTACCTATTCCTTGTAATTTCAAGGTGTGTATTATTTCCAGTGCACATTCGACATCTACTGTGATACCCATCCATGCTTGTTCTGGTTTATTTTTCCTCCGTCCTATCTCATATGTAATTTAATCTGTTTCTTTGCTATGTTTATTAGGCCTAACCCATATTTTTCCCAGAACTGTGTACCCTATTCCATTGTTGCGGGAGCGGAATGTTGTCACTTCAAATTTTGTTTGCCTATTTCTTTATAACATTTCTTCGTATTGGTTTGAAAGATCTTATTCTGTCTATAGAATCTTGATCTATTTTCATATCGACTTATTCTTTGAGCTTTCAGCTGCAATATTTGATTTATTTTATCTTTAGCTGAGAGGACTTAATTCTCATTACTAATTTTGTATTTTCTTTTAACTCTTCTGCCTTTTCTAGTTCTTACATTTGTTCTTCTTACTAGTTCATTGAGTACTGATAATTCACTTTTAAGTTAAGCAGCTTCTTTCTCTGTTTTCTCTTCCATTGTGTATTTTCATGTATATGAGACTGCCTTTATTTTTTTTACTTTGATGATTTTTTATTATTTTTTGCTGCCATTGCTAATGCATGTATTGTTTCTTTGCAACTTATATGTAGGTCTACTTCATCCAGAATTAATTTGAGTCCTGCATTGTAGAGTTTAATAGGTTTGGGTTATGCTATATTGGTCGTCGTCATCATCATCATCATCATCATCATCTTATTATTATTATTATTATTATTATTATTATTATTATTATTATAATTTTTTTAATTATCACGTAATCTACATCCTGCATACTTAATAAATAATGGTTTATTTCGGTTTAATCGAATAAAAAATCGGAAAGGACTTATCAGTTTCACTGTTTAGTTTCAATAAGAAAGAAAAAGAAGATAAATTGAGAGATATTTTTTATTTCATTATTATTTTTTCAAATAATTACAAATTATCCGTCTAGAACAATTGGTTAATAGATTTATGCAATATTTCATATTCATAAGATGTGTTATTTTCATTGCCTGCAGTACAAAATATTATGGATAAAAGCAAATTCCATGAAATATTTCACTTTTCATTTATAAACTATTAGACTGAATTTTACAATTAAGGAGTATTATGCCGAAAACAGGGTTTCATTTTCTTTCACATGCTTTGAAAAAGTTAATGTGAGTATAGAAATTATTTATTCTCGTAACTTTTTGATACAATCATTTAAAACACTACAATTTTTTTTAACACTCTGTCCATACTTTGCCTAGGTTCTTGGAACGACAGCTTTTCAACCAATGGTAACTGTAAAAAAAAACATTTTGCACTATTTTTTATCTACAGGGGTAATTCTATCTGTTTCTAGGAATTGATAAATTTGTAACAGTAGGTATTGCAATTATATTACTTCAAAATTACTTTTTGCGTATGACTCAGATTTGTTTATTGCTCTTACGTATATAAAATAATCATTTCTAATTTACTTCTTTCATTGCTGAATGTTAGATCCTTTGTCTTTCATTAAACTCAACAGATTTGTATATCTTTCTAATTCACTTCAAAAATGGAGTTTTCATTATTAGGTTTTCTCGCCGTTGTGTTTACCAGCTTCCCTCTTTTAAATGTTGCTTCAGTACATTACTTTCAATCGAATTTCATAATGATATTTTTATTCATTATTTACCATTGCTAACATAACTTATACTTTATTTAGCAAATAGTTTCAAACCATGTTTATAGAACAAGTGATTTATAAACTTATTAAATGAATTGTCTGTACCGTTTTCCTTTTTTTAAAGGAAGTTTTAACTCATTTTTGCTAATTCAATGGTGACATTCTCAATAAATTTCTTCATCTTTGCTAACATAGCATCTCATTCCTTGTTATTTTCGAAAAACAGTTTCAAATCATCTTTATAAAAAGAAGCCATTAATAATCTTACTAAACATATTGACTATAACAGTTTTTCTCTTTTAAATATCTATTTAGTTTATTTGTATAGACTTTATACCATAGCGACATTCATAATGAATTCCTTTACTTTTGCTTGCACAGCTTTTAGTTCATTGACATATGAAGCAGTTTCAAATCTCTTATGGTATTAACGTTGTAATTCCCATTGTTTTACTAGTGGAATATATTTTGAGATATTTTTTTAATATTAGACAAGAAATAATTTTCATTGTTTTATTTTTATCAATGATATCTACAGAAAGTACTAACATACAATATGTGCTTACACCCACCTCGTCTTAGAGTTCTAGATATGACAACAATCTGCATTAGAGAGCAAGATATCTAATCGGGAAATTGTGGGGTTTGAGAAGCTGGACCTTCTGCTTAATTGTTGTTGTCCCTAGGTCCACCCTAACCGAGGACAGTAGCACCTGTTAGAATCCCAGATATAGTCAAATAGTGAAACTACAAACAAAACAAAAGGATAAAAATACATTTCTATATAAAAAATACCAGCAATACATTTCATCTGTAGTTGAAGGCATACAGTCAGTCAGTTAGTTAAGTGCCATACGTGATACACGCTTGGGTGATCGTATCTCGGAAGAAACTGGGAAAAAGATTATCTCGCAGTAGGTTGCCATTACTTTCTGCGGTAAAGTGGTTGCCAGCTAAGGCTATAGAACCCGATCTGTCCTGTTATTTAACCCGTAACTTGAAGGAAGAGATAGATTAATACCGTTCCCAAAGGTATTTGCGCTTAAGTGAATGCAAAGAATTCAACTGGAATTGGCATACAAGTGTGCTCAAAATATTTAGATTTTGGCTTTAAATAACCGCTAGAGATTAATATGACGCTAAAAAATCAACAAACTAACCAACCAATATGAAAGACGCGAATCTATATAATACTCTAAAATTTCTTAAATAAATAAAACTGTATTCCAAATTATAACTTAAACAAAAACAACAACAGAAAACACACATAGCACCGTCTCTAGTAATTACGTTTACACAAACATGTATATGCACAAAAGCTGCCAAAAAATATTTTGGCATAAAATGACACATAAGAGTTTATATGCTTTTAAATAAACAAATTAAAATCGTGTTAAAATACAATTCTTTTACCATTTTATAATTTAATTTTTTTAATTTATTTTAATTTTTTTACCATTTTATTTTATAGATAAGAGTTTATATGCTTTTAAATAAACAAATTAAAATCGTGTTAAAATACAATTTTTTTACCATTTTATACTTTAATTTTTTTAATTTATTTTAATTTTTTTACCATTTTATTTTATACATAATTGATATGCTTTTAAATAAACAAATTAAAATCGTGTTAAAATACAATTTTTTTACCATTTTATACTTTAATTTTTTAAATTTATTTTAATTTTTTTACCATTTTATTTTATACATAAGAGTTGATATGCTTTTAAATAAACAAATTAAAATCGTGTTAAAATACATTTTTTTTACCATTTTATACTTTAATTTTTTAAATTTATTTTAATTTTTTTACCATTTTATTTTATACATAAGAGTTGATATGCTTTTAAATAAACAAATTAAAATCGTGTTAAAATGCACTTTTTTTACCATTTTGTACTGTTTTTCATTAGGTTTAGCAGCCAGGTCCTAAAAATTTAATAAGTTTATTGCACATATATTTATTATTGTCGTGTAAGTTCAAGATGTTCAAGAATAAGAACCAACATGTTGATCACTAAGTGAATTTTTTAGTCACGAGAAAGAAACATTTTCTGTATTCTTTCTGCTCTTCCGGAATAATGTTACCTGATTCAAAGAATTGATATATTCTTTCACGTAAAATCGATGTGATTGTTTTATATGAATTGGATAAACATGTGATCGTTTGGTAATTTTTTTAGTTGGAAGTGTCATCAGTTTGGGGGATAAAATAACTAATGCTTGGTGTTAAGCATTCAGTCTGCATTTGCAATTGATTTGTGGATAGCTGGAAAATAATTTAACCAGACACTACACACCTTCTCAGTTTCTATTCTTTTTTTTCTTTTCTTTTTTTTTGGGGGGGGGGTTGGGTAATTTGTACATTTTAATATCTATTCTGTTCTCTTTACGTTCATTTATCGCTATTCAGTGCTCCTCATCCATTCTGTCCAGTACTCATAATTCTTTTAATTTTCCCGTATTTTATTCCAAATCTCAATCACTTCTTTATATCACTATATTTTTCTATCAACTTCGTTGATTTCTCTATTTTCCTACAGAATTCTTCCATGTTCATTTTAATATATTGTTTTATTTGTAAAATTGTGTTTTCGGATTTCCGTTTTCTTTGTGCTTCGATTTAAATATGTTGTTTCAAAATATCCGTTAACATATCAATTTCTTCTTTTATACTATATTTAGGTTTCATTTTTAAGAATATTCTGCTTTTCTTTTTCAATATTTTTAATATTTTATTTAATATTGTAAGGTCTTCTCTCGATACTTCAATCTCGCTTTCTCCCTTTTTTTGTCATAATGTTGATTTGTGCTTATTTCTTAAGTTAACTTTTGTTTGCCTAGGTCTTTGAACTGAAGAGTTCATTGGTTTATTTAGACTAGTTAAATTCAATTCATTATATTTAGTATTTAGTCTTTTTGATATTACATCTAATATTGAAAGGTCTGTCCCCGAAACATCAATCTCTTTCCATCTCTCTTTTACCATAATGTTTATTCCCTTATTTCTTAGGTTAGCTTTTTTCTTTAAACTGATGTTATAACTACAAAAGTGTTCATTGCTTTATTTAGACTGGTTAATTTAAATCAGTTTTTTAATATTAATCTTTATTATTATTATTATGTCATTTTTCATCATATTTCGATTTCTGCTTTGGTCTCACTACCAAGCAAGTCTGCGGGGAGACCTAAGGCAGGTAGTGGCGTGTTGTTATGGCTTTATTTCATGTTTTTCTATCTTCCCTATCATCTCCAGCATTACATAGATAAAGTTTTCCTTAGTGTGTGGGCTGTACTTAATAAGACAATTTTTTGTATATCTCTTAAGCTGGGGTTTCCAGGGATTCTTTCAATGTGTTGTTTTGTTCCATTTTTTATCATTCCAAGTGCACCTACTATCACTGGCACAACTCTTGTTTTCAATTTCCACATTTTTTCTATTTCAATTTCCAGGTCTTTATATTTTGACAGTTTTTCAAATTCCTTGATTGCTATGTTACAATCCGCTGGACAAGCCATATCAATTAATAGACAAGTTTTCTCCTTCTGGTTTTTAACAATAATGTCTGGCCTGTTTGCTTCAATTTTTCTGTCTGTGTAGATGGTGTAATCCCATAGAATGGTTACATCTTCTATTTCTGTAACCGGTGCTGGGTGATGTTCATACCAGTGTTTGTTTACAGCTTTTACATAATGTTTGCACATTGCCCAATGTAAATATTGCCCAACTCTATCGTGGCGATTTTTATATTCATTTGGGGCAAGCACAGAACAACCTGAGATTAGGTGGTCTATTGTTTCTTGGTGTTTATCACAAAACCTGCATTTTGGATCCATATTATTATGCATAATATTTGCCTGAAAGTTTCTCGTGAAAAGACTTTGGTCTTGTGCTGCAAGAATAAAGCCTTCAGTTTCAAACTTTAATCCAGATGCACGTAACCATCGATGAGTATTAACTTTGTCAACATTGGATTTATTGGCACGTACTGGATATTGGCCATGCAGAGGTTTGTCTTGCCAGCGCTGTTTCATCTGTTCAAGAGCTTTATCTTTGGCTTTCATTTTCATATTTTTTGCCGCAATAGTTGGTTCTTGGCTTCTGTTCTGCTTTTCTACAGAATCTACTAACTGTAAATCTTGTTTGTATTTACTGCCTTCTTTTATTATTGAATATTTTTCTTTCTTTCTTCATGTTGCCTTACTAATTGTATCATCCAATCCTTTGTTGTTTCTATGTATGTTAGTAAGCCAATAGTTGTTGTCTTGTATGACAATTCCAGCTGAATAAGACCTCTTCCACCTTCTTTACGAGGTATGTATAGACGGTCTACATCAGCCTTTGGATGATGCATCTTATGCTTAGAAAGAAGCTTTCTTGTTTTAGCATCCATTCGCCTGATGTCGTTTAGAGTCCAGTTTAAGATGTTGAAGCTATATTGGACAACTGGGATTGCAAGGCTATTAATGGCCATAACCCTGTTCTGTGAATTTAATTCAGTTTTTAATATCATTCATAGCCTTCTATAGTACTCTTTACGCACTATTTCTTTCATTTTTTTATGGTGAATGTTTTCGCTCTCATTTACACCTAGGTATTTATAAGCTTCTTCTGGTTTCAATTCTTTTATTGTTACAGCAGGGTCTAGGCTAATTGAGGATGTTTCTTGTATTGATCCACGTAAAACTGTAGCTTTAGCACATTTATTCAAATTAAATTTCATTCCAATGTCTTCGCTGAAGCATTTTACAGTTTGCAGAAGACCTTCCAGCTCATTATCATTCTTAGCATATAACTTTAAGTCATCCATGTAAAATAGATGGCTTATTTTCTTTTGGCCTATTTTATAACCACATTCTGTCTTATTAAGTTGACTGGTTAGTGCTATTAATGATATGCAGACTAGTAAGGGAGATAAAGAATCACCTTGAAATATACCTCTTTTGATGTTTATTTCATCAGACTTATAGGTTCCATTTATATGATTGAGGTAAAGGGTTGTTTTCCATATAGACATGCACTGTTTGATGAAATTGATGATGACGGGCGATATCTTGTATATATTTAAAGTCTTTAAAATCCAGTAATGTGGCACACTATCGAATGCCTTTCGATAATCTATCCAGGCAGTACTAAGATTTTTCTTTGTACTGTAGCAGTTTTCCAGGATCATTTTGTTAATTAGCAATTGGTCTTTACAACCAGAACAGCCACGTTTGCACCCTTTTTGTTCAAGCGGTATCATGTCATTTCTTTCTAAGAATAAATATGTTTGTTTTGTTAAAATAGATGTTAATAGTTTATATGTTGTCGGAAGACATGTAATTGGTCTGTAGTTTTTCGGGTTGTTTGTGTCACCATTCTTGGGTAGAAGAAATGTAATTCCTTTGGTCATCCATGCAGGAATTTTAGTGGGATCGTCAACCATTTCTTGAAGTTCTTTGGCTAGTTTTTTATGTGCTGCATTTAAATAATATAGCCAAAAGTTAGGAATTTTATCTATACCTGGGAATTTCCAATTGTGTACTTTTTTTAGTGCAAATTTAACATCATCTTCTGTAATTCCAGACCATGTCTGTTCGGGTTTATTTATTATTATTATTATTATTATTATTATTATTATTATTATTATTATTATTATTATTATTATATAATTTTTCAACATATTTCGATTTCTGCTTTGGTCTCACTACCAACCAAGTCTGCGGGGAGACGTAAGGCAGGTAGTGGCGTGTTGTTATGGCTCCATTTCATGTTTTTCTATCTTCCCTATCATCCCTAGCGTTACATAGATAAAGTTTTCCTTAGTGTGTGGGCTGTACTTAATAAGATAACTTTTTGTATATCTCTTAAGCTGGGGTTTCCAGGGATTCTTTCAATGTATTGTTTGTTCCATTTTTTATCATTCCAAGTGCACCTACTATCACTGGCACAACTCTTGTTTGCAATTTCCACAGTTTTTGTATTTC